>CM076578.1:697540657-697838754 GCA_034641835.2 Pinus albicaulis
TACTTGGATAGTGGAGCATATTTCCACAAGATGGGAAACAAATAAATCTTTAGTAGCTTGGAGGAGAAGGATCTTCAGATGCACATCAAGATGGGTGATGAAGGGAGGCATAGCGCTACCGGATTGGTATAGTTAATTTCCAGAGACAGTTAGGTAAAAATTTCTTATTCAAAGATGTCATGCATGTACCAGGCTTGAAAATTAATTTAGTTTCGGTTTCTATGTTGGAGAATCTTGGATATGATGTAGTTTTCAGTGAAGGAAAGGCATTCCTTTGTCACAAAGGCACAAAACATGTAAAGAAGATTGGGGTTCATGTGAAGAACCTCTACAAACTTGATGTAGATGGCTGCAAAGCATTGAGTAGTAAAGCAGGGAAGGTGGTGAGCTGGAATACATGTGAGTTATGACAGAGGAGATTGGGCCATCTACACCACAATTCTTTGAGGATCGTTCAACAGATTTCTACAGGTCTTCCAATGGGTACTCTTGCACATATAGAAACATGCAAGGGATGTACCATGGGGAAGTATACTAAGGCCACATTTCATGAGAAGGATAACCAAGTAGCATAAATCCTTGAGAGAGTTCACTCAGACGTGTGTGGACCATTCTCTACACCTTCCACAACAAAGCACAGGTATTATGTGATTTTTTTTGATGATTTTTCTAGAAATTGTTGGATACTATTTCTATAGAAGAAAGATCAGGTGTTCTCCAAGTTTTGTGAATTCAAAGCACTGGTATAGAAAGATACATGGAAGAAGGTGAAGGCTCCAAGAAGTGACAATGGTGGTGAGTATATCTCTAATGAATTCAAGAACTTCTATTCCAAAGAAGGAATTCAAAGAGAATTGATCACACCTCATAACACACAACAGAATGAGGTTTCATAAAGAAAGAACAGATCAATTGTGGGAGCAACATGAGCTACATTACATGATCAGGGCCTACGTTTTCATCTGTGGGAAAATGCATGCAACATAGCGATATTTGTGCAGAACCAAAGTCCTCATCAGATACTTGGCATGAGTACACCAAAGGAGGAATTTTCATGTAAGAAACTAGATGTTTCATATTTTAAAATTTTTGTCTCATATGTCTATTTCCATGTGACCAAATATGCCAGGAAGAAGCTAGAACCAACAAAAAAGGTTGCGATATTTTTTGGGTACACTAATACTCCCCACAACTATCAGGTGTATTTTTCGGCTAACAGGATGACAGTTGTCAGGAGAGTTGTTAAATTTGATGAGGAGAAATCCATGAAATTATCCCTTGAGAGGGAGCTTGATTTGCGTGAAGATGAGGAACTCTTAGTTCCAAAGGATGAACCTTAGGATGTGGAGCAGCCACAAGTAGAGGATCATGGAGTGGAAGAAACCACTCATGTAGAGCCATCCACCAGAAATGGTAGGAATTGCACTAGAGAGGCCGATAGATTGATGCTAGATGCGACAGAGCATGTAGGAGCACCTACATCATAGCGTAGGCAGAAAAAGTCCCCAGACAGGTACATTGGATACATGGCTCTTATGAGCGAGTGTATTATGACAGAACCATCCTCTTTTGAGGAAGCAATGCAACAACCAACATGGGTTGATACCGTGGTTGAGGAGTATGACTCGATTATCAGAAACATTGCAGGGGAAGTGGTCCCAAGACTAGTGGAGAAGTCAGTGGTTGGATCCAGGTGGATCTAAAAGGTGAAGAAAACAAAGACCTCCATGAGGGGTAAATTTCAAGCCAAATGGGCATAGGGAGTACATGTAACCATACCTCCAGGTGTGAGGTGAGGTGATGTGAAAATATGATCTCAAGAAGAAATTTGGGCAGGGTCCATTGAGATGGTGTGTCTCATGGATCAAACCTGGCTACGAGGAGCCCACAGTACATCAGTAGCTTGAAGGATCAGTTATATTGATGTAGTTAGATGTCAGGAGGACAAGAATGAGAGTGACAGCTGTCAAATATTGGAGCGCAGATCAGAGTTGGAAACAATGTAGAGTGCATGGATGCAGATGTTAGTAACGCAGAGAGTCTAGTAGACATGTGCAATAGCTATTAGCATTTAGAAGACTCTGATGACATATGCATTATACTGATTTAGTTGTTTGGAGGCTATTCAGTTTTAGGAGAGTTGCATGTATGAACAACACTAAAGCAGTGTTGCATGCAGAACATTCCAAAGGTACCAGATCAAGATATATTGACTACTTTCTTGTTGAGAGTGAGTGTTGAAATTTGGAACAAGAAAAAATGAAATTGGCATCGAGAAACGACATGAAAATTCACACACACTAGTGTGGGATCACAGGTCACACAGTGATGGATCTTAGCAACACATTAGTGTGCTGGCCAATTTTTAAATAAATTGGAAAATTAATTGTAATATTATATCATAACAGCTTGTAATAGTTAACTAAGTGTGATAGACTTAGTTAGCTCAAGAATTTCGAGTTAAGGGTCAACGGATAGGCATGTAGAGTGATTCTATTATTAACAAGGTCCATTTGCAGTTGTAGCACTAGTGTAGTGTGAGTGGGATCATTTAACTCACATTAATTGAGTTAAAATCAGTTTAACTAGTTCTAACTATTTGATGATCTAGTGGAAGATCAAGTGAATTAAAATAGAATTAATTCACCAGTAGTGATCTACCAAGTAATTGATGATTCACTATTTATAGATGCATGCATGCTAATTCAGGTGGAGACCCAGTTGAGACAAAGGTTCAAGGCAAGTAAACTATCAATTGTATTTTTAGAAAATTGCCCAGATGCAGTTATAAAACCCAAGGAAGCCCGTGATGAATTGCATAATCAAGGAAGGCTGAAATTCATATTTAATATGGGTTTAATTTTCTAGGGATTGCATAATCAGGGTAGGTTGAGGGTAGGTTGATAATTGGCTATGTGTTTGTCCAATTTTTCCTAGATTAGTGTAAGGAAATTGGTAGAGTGTATGAGGTTATGGTGATATCAAATACATTGTATCGTTTCATGATTCCATGGTTGATTATATAGTAAATATAGAGGGGTTTTGAGTAGTTGCTTTCCCCAAGAATATCTGGTGTTGTGTATTGATTTAATTCTTTAAGCTTACTTGCATGTGATTGAGCGACCATGATTTATATTCCACAAATATTGTAGAAGGATTCAATATATTGTTTTAGTACATCACATGATCGAATTGAATCCATTGGTGTAATTTCTACATGGTATCAGAGATGTGTTAGAGATTTTCTACATCTAATTGGCATACTAAAATGTAGATATCATGGATCCTAGTCTTGGTAAAATGATTGATTTCAAATTTAGTGATGATATGAATATAAACGTGTTGATATGCAGTTTTGATTCTTATCCTTATGTGGTTGACATGATTTCTAGATGTGTGAACAACAACAAATCAACATACATCAGGCCAACATGAATAATGTTGGCATGGCCCGATAACAAGACAATTTTTTTATGCTGATATAATTAACAATCGAGTGTGTGTGACAACACATAAGAAGACACAATTACAACAAGAAATAAAAGGATGAATGGTAATATGTTACAACATAGCATGGACCAAGTCCATTATGAGGAAGAAAGGGAAACTTACCCTATTAAAAGAAGAAACCTTCAGGAGGTTGAAGATTCATTTGAAGAGGTGTAAGGCAGAGAATGAAAGGCTCATTAGAAGGAATAAATTATAGGAAAGGTTGAACACAGTACTTCTAAAACACCTATTATACATGTAAGAGTTGTTGTAACAAGCACCAACCTCTACATACATAGAGAAATGTCATGCCGATGAGGCCAGAAAGGAACGTCACAAGCCTAGAGAGAAAATAATGTCAGTTTCATGTTCAAACTATGGGGAGGAACATTTAAAGAAATTATTCCCTCACATATAATGAAAGAAGAGGAGTAGTTCATGTGGATTCTAGGGACATGAACCAACAATCTACAATATAAAAAGAGATGAGGGATCATCCCCTAAAGCTCTCTGAGATAATGAAAGGCCCCTTCTTGGATTATTTAGAGGGGTACTAGAATTTTAAGGTTGCTATAAACCTTGGAAATGACTCTGACTAAAATTTTATGCATATATTAGTGGTGGAAACAGTGAAAAATGTGACTCAAGGAATTGAGTTGTTTTGGACCAATGAATGATATTTAAAGGGAATGTTTTGCATGAATTTTTTGCTATTTATGGCTACAAATTTTATTTTTGCTTTTGTTTAGTGACTTTGCGCATGGCCATCCTCCTTTATATTTTTTTTTTTGTCATGTGTTTCTATTATGGTTTTTCTCTGTTTTCATTATTTCTTCTTGCCTTTTGTGGTTTGGTATTGGTGGTATTTTGGGTATGGGAAAGGAAAGAAAATGAGATTTGAAGAAGAGATAAATAAAATCCAACTGGAAGTGAGAGACTCTGATTAAACCCTATATATAACATAAATGGAAGTGGAAAGCAGAAGATGACATAACAACTAGGTGGATTGGCTACGTCCACATGAAGTAAACAAACAATGACATGGAAAATATGAAAATAGCATGATAAGGAAGTTCCATTAACTGAAATTGTGCATGGTTGATATGTGTGTGTGTGTGTGTTCGTGTTATATCTTGTATGAATATGGGGATGATGAAAAAGTGAAATAAAGGTGTTAGGATACTAATCGATCTGAAAGGTCATTAGTTAAGAACCATCATAGTACTAAGGTACGTGATATATATATATATATATATATATATATATATATATATATATATATATATATATATATATATATATATATATATATATATATATATATATATATATATATATATATATGAAAGTAGAATTTGTACTTATCATGTTTGGGGTAACACAATGAAATTACTTAATGGATTCCATGTTGTATGGAACACCATTGCAAAAGTGGGAAGGAATGATCTTTTGTTGATAATTATCATTATTAATATCTTATTATTATGATATTGGTATTTTTTGTGATCATGAAGGAAAATGATAAAGGTTGGAAATTGACAATGTATTCTTCTCATGGATGAGTACATACCAGAATTTAATTCAAATGAAGATATATTCATGAGGTTTGCATTGAAATCTATGAATGTACGCGTTCATGAATTTGTGACTAATGTGTGATGCTGAGATCATTTTAGGAACTGTTGAGCATTGAATTAGTAGGAATGTTATCAACCAGTTGGACCCTTCAAAAATATTTAACTGAAAGCGTTAGTAATGACAACCAAGTAAAAGGGAAGTAAGAAGCTAAGGTAAAAAGGGGTAAAGGAAAGAAATTGGGTAAGAATGACCTTAGTTGAATTTGAATACTATTGTTTGAAATTAATTCATGCTTTGCATGGATACCAGGAAGTGGTATAGTGAAGGCGGGGAACCAAGTATGAAATATTGAAATGAATTTTACAATGCCTGCTAAGTGAAATCAAGAGCTAAAATACTAATGAATCTAGAGATACACATTTCTCATTTATGACTCATTGGTTTGTTGGAGTAAATTTTTAATTTCATTATATAATGATCGAGATACATGTGATTCACATGTACAGTGCAATGATATTAATATCATTTGAATTTATTGAATCATAGTGATAGAAATTCTATGGGTGTAACAATTCTAATGTCACTTCAAGATATTGTGAATTTATGCAACTATATATATATATATATATATATACACACACACACACACTGACAAGTGTTGGATGATTAAAATACCAGGTTGTAGGAAAAGTGTTGGGATGGTGTGAGATTAATACCACCATGATAGATGACAATGCCTACAAAATATCCCAATGACATGGATACAGATCTCATGCCTATGATATCAGGCTTATGCGTGAAGAAAATATTGGTCAATTAAAATTTTTGATTGAATTTTTTAGTATATCTCATGAGAAACTAAATGTTGTGACACATTTGAAATGATCAAGCTGAAAACTCAAGGAGAAGACTATCATGATGACATTATGGCCCGTGGCACATTTTTCGTCTCATGGGATCAAGTCGTAACTTGTACCTTGACTATTTGACTCACGAGTAGTGTAGTGGAGCACACTAGATTGGTAGTTGGCCATAAGACTCCATGCACATGTAAATTTGGCATTCCAGATGGATACTGTGCTGTAATACTCTAATGAATATCACATGTAGGAAAGCATTGGGGTAGGTATACTTCCCGAATTGGTGGTTTTCTAGGCCTAGATAGGCGAGTAGATGATGGGGAAACATATAAGAAATCATTGGGATAGGTAGACTACCTTGAATTTTGGTTACTTAAGCCTAGATAGGTGAGTAGTTGGTGGTAGAAGGAGTATTCCCATGCTCACTGGGATGTGATCAATAGGAATCCAACTCGGAGATGTATGAAAAAGCTATGTGGAGCAATGCGACTTCCATTGAGTACTTTCTTCAACTAAGAACCAGTTAGTGAGCTAGATTTGAGGATGGACATATAGGAAAATATCGTGTGGAGTAGTGTGACCACCACTGATTTATTTCCTTAGGGTTGAAAGTCACTTAGTTAGCTAGATTTAAAAATAGAGCTAGCTAGATATGGAGTGGAAAATTTGACTCATTAGTGCATCCTAATTCCTGTCATGCTTAGCAGTGGATTGTATTGCATGTACTATTGTCATTGATGAAAAAAAGTGTCATTGATGTCAAAAGGGATTTTTGAGACATCAATAGTGTTGCTCACGGGTTAAAGGAATCAATATGATAGCTATATATCTTGTATAAACTCGTCAGGTGAATTCAAAAGAAGCTTGAAGTTTATTTAGTTTTTGATAAGTTTATGATGCCCTAATAATTTTATAAATAACATGATTGCGTATTCAACATTGAGACTTTCCCAACAGAATATATCAATTTGAGAAACTCCTCCCGGATGAGAAGTTATCGCCATTTGAAAATTAACATTATTGAAGGCCAAAACTTATAGAGAAAAAACCCCAAAATAGTAATATGTTCAAAAGTGCGCAACTCGCAAACACATCCATGGTTCATTGGTCAGGTCAATGGTGAATCTCGGTAGATATTGTGTGACCTTTAGCACTATTAAAGTGTGTTCCTCTCTTATATTGGAAATTAGAGATAGGAAAACATGAACACTAGTTAACTAAATCACATTGGCTAATACATGGATGACACAAGGCGTATTATGTTGGCTATATATGATGACGTAGATGACAAGTAGGCACTACATAGTCAATGATAATGACACACACACACACACACACACACATATATATATATAATTGCATATATAAACACTAATGAGTGTTCGGTGATTAAAATATCAGTTTATAGGAAAAGTGTTGGGATGGTGTGAGATCAAAACCACCATGAAAATTCAACAACACCTACAAAAGAGACCAATGACATGGATACAGATCGCATGCCTAAGAAAAAAGATTGGGAAATTAAAATTTCTATTTGAATTTTTGAGTATATCTCATGGGAAACTAAATGTTGTGACACAAATTAAAAGATGGATTTGAGAGCTCAAGAAGAAGACTATCATGATGGAATTGCAACCTTTGGAACTTTTTTTATCTCATGGGAGCAAGTCATAACTAGTACCTTGATTATGAGACTCCATGAGTAGTGTAGTGGAGCACACTAGATGGGTACTTGGCCATAAGACTCCATGCATGTGTCATAATGAGCATGCCATATGGATACTGGGCTATAATACTCTAATTACTACCACATGTAGGAAATCCTTGGGGTAGGTATACTTCACGGAATTTTTGTTTCTTCAGCATGGATAGGTGAGTAGCTTATGGGGGCCCATACAGGAAATACTTGGGACAAGTAGACTTCCTGGAATGGTGGTTACCTGAGCCTAGATAGGTGAGTAATTGGTGGGAGAAGGAATATTCCCATGCTCACTAGTATGTGAGCATGAGGAAGCCAACTTGGAGATGTGTGAAAATGCTACATGGAGCAGTGTGGCTGCCACTAAGTGCTTTCTTGAACTTAGAACGACTGAGTGAGCTATATTTGAGGATAGAGCTATACGAAAATAATGCATGGAGTAGTGTTACCATCACTTAGTGCTTTTATTAGGGCTACAAACCACTTAGTAGCTAGATTTAAAGAAAGAGCTAGCTTGAGATGGAGTGGAGGATTTGAATCATTGTTGCTTAACAGGTGGAGACATGCTCTGGATTCCTGTAATGATTACTAGTGTATTTTGTTGCATGTAGTATTGTCATTGATGACAATAAGTGACATTGATGTCAATAAATGTCATTGATGTCAAAAGGACTATATGAGACATCAGTAGTATTATTCATGGGTTAAAGGAAGTAGTATGACAACTAGCTATATTTCATAACCTCATCACGTGAAGTCAAATGAAGCTTGAGTTTTATTTAATTTTCGACGAGGTTATGATTCCCTAATGACTATATTAAAAAAATGATTGTGTGTTTCTCATTGAGACCTTTCTAAAAATATATCCCAATCTAAAAAAATCCTCCCGGATGAGAAGTTATGGGAATTTGAAAATTAACATTATTGAAGGCCCAAAACTATAGGAAAAAAAACCAAAAATGGTAATAAGTTTAAAAGTGTGCAACTCATGGAAGCATCCATGGTTCATTGGTTATCCCAATGTAAAATATCAATAGGTATTGCATGACCTTTAACATTGTTAAAGAGTATGTGCCTCTCTAAGATTGGATCCTAGAGATAGGCAAACATGCACACTAGTTAATTAGAGCATTGTGGCTAATCCAGGGATGAAACATGACACATTGTGATTGGTTAGAAGTGATGATGTAGATGAAAAGTATCCACTACATATTCAGTGAGGATGACACATGAAAACATTTGGTTGGGTGACATAGGCCTCCTCCTATAGTCAGTAGATGATGTCAGTGGGGTGATATGGTGACACTTGGGGCTGCCATGCGATAAGTAGATTTGGAAGCCATGATTGGTGAAAAATATAAAATATGATTGAAAAATGGCGCCCCTAATGGGTTGTGATGTGGCATGATGTCATCATGTTTACATCATCGTGCAGATGACTAAGGTCCCCTAAGGACTCAGTCATTAGGAATGGTGATATGGACCATTGTAGAAAATTTAATGACATGATTTTAGAAAGGCCATATGTGTTTTCCATATGGTTAAAGCTCAAACCTTTAAGGTATGAACGTTAGCCCATATATTGGTATATATATGCATCCATTGAGAGTAAAGAACACTCGTGACTCACATCTAGTATGATCTTTGCAGTTGATTCTAGTTTGTTGCTACCAATTGGTCTCACTTTTGAATCATTTTAGGTGAAGGATGAGTTCTATTTTCGTTATTGTTCTAGTTTTTCTATAGGCTATGAAGAGTTACCACAAAGGACAAGCCTATGAATTGGATACAAGCCTATATTTTTACATAACACAAAGATATAATCACCAAGGTTTTGTAGAAGACTATTCTTTCCAACTGGTTACATATATTATAAAATGAGTCAACCCAACACAAGAGGTGCCACGGAGGACTAGGCTTTCTGATTGGTTACATGTATTACCCAATGAGTTGATACAATGAATAAGCGCCACTGAGGACAAGCATATGAACTAGATATATAACACATAAATATAATCACCAAGGTTCCATGGAAGACTATCTTTCCAACTTGTTACATATGTCATACAATGATTTAATCTAATGCAAGAGGTGACACATAGGACTAGGCCTGTCAGACGGTTACATATATTTCATAGTGAGTCGATACGACGAAGAGGTGCCACAAAATAAATGCCTGTGAACTGGCTATATAATTTTTTACATAACGTAGAGATATAATATCCAAGGTGCCATAAAGGATAATATTTTGAACCTATTACTTATGTTGCATAGTGAGTGGATATAACATGAGTTAGTGTCACATAGGACAAGAATTGTGAACTAGCTATATATATTTTGATATAACATATAGGTATAATGACCAAGATTGATTTACATGTGGACATGTGGCTTGCGTCCCCATCGTTGAGTTGAGATTGACCATAATAAAATTATTAGCAAGGAAGGATGAGTAAGGACCATCATGTAGCATAATTGGCATGAAGTTTGAATTGTGTCTACCTAGACCCAAGTTCAAACCACAACGGTTGCCAAAAGCTAGATTAATTTTTTATTTGATTCAATAATGTTTATTTTGTTGAATGTGTAAAAAACCAGTGGGGTACATTTTTTTAGCATCGACACTAGAAAAGGTCCATTTTTTTTAACGCGCCTTCAAAATGGTATTTTGTATAACAATTAATTTGATATATGAATTTATATAGTTTTTGGGGGTTTCCAAAAGAAGCTTGATGACCAGGGTTCAATGGTGAACAATATTAGAGGCATGAAGAGTCTAGATACTTTATTTTTTCTGATTAGAATCTCTATTATTCGACTTGGGGGCTTATGAGCAAGTTACAGTTAGCTTTGGGTATATGGCATAAATAGGTTTTGATATGAGGTTTATGTGACTAGATTGATGAGAAAGATGAAGTAGATTTTTGATAGGGTATGACAGAGCATTGATAGTAGTATGAAAATAACGTATTATTCAATTTAAATATTTATATTGTTTGAAGAGTTTGTGGATCTAATTTGAAATAATTTGAAAACAGGTCTGAAAGATATGGATGAAGGAGGTGGGTGCCTCCATTGAGGTTGGATCCTATAACAAGTTTAAGCTTGCATATCATTGAGGTTGGTGCCTCAATTAGGTTGGAGCCTAGAGAAAGTCAAAGCTTTCTCATCATAGAGGTTGGTACCTCATTCTTTATGTAGCCTACAATGAGTTTCTATTTGCACACTTTCGAGGTTGGTGCCTTAATCAGGTTGTAGCATACCACAAGTAGTAGCTTTCATATTTTGGGGGTGGGTGCCTCTAGTAGGTAAGTGCCTTAAAATCTATATAATGAATTAAATAAAATAAGAAGAAATAATTTGTGGTTTTCTCCCGTACGGGTTTCCACATAAAATATTTTGTCCTCTTGTGTTGATGTGATGGTAGAATTATGATGCATTATTCTATTTATTGATATATTGCAAATTATTATGGTTCATTATTGCATAATTGTTTATTAATGAAAAGTTTTGAATTTGTAAAATTGCTATCACATTGATTCACCACCCAACCCCCTCTTAGTGTGATCATTGGTATAATGAGTGGAATCAGAGTAGGTCACATTTAGGAATAATTAACTACTAGAATGTGGATCCAAGGAATCTTGGCAACATGGATTTAGATTTAAACTCTATTATTCTCTTGGAATTTCAGTTGGAGTAGTTTAAAATAAAATGTGAAATCTTGAAAAAGAATCATAATGAAGCTGAGAAGTATCTAGGAGAAACATAAAAGTAGCTAAAAGAGGGATGAAAAAAATTCTCATATTAAGGGAGAATCATATGTAGGAAGGAAATAAACTAAGGAAATTCAGGAAGATTTCCATGCTACAATAAGTAGCAAGAAGCAATCCTACAGCTTGCACCCACTATTTTATGGTTATTGTTTTCTATGTCATGCATTATGTCATAAGGCAACTAATTGTGGTTATTGAATAAAATATTTTCAAAATAATATCAAATTCTTTATATTTCATAACTTTGGACACAAGTTCAATGACTATAAAGTAAATCAAATAAGGGAAAGGAGCCCTCCTAAGGATTGGAAGGAGAGAAGAAAATTGTGGTCTCATACTATATGCTCAAAAGCAAAATAATAAGTGGTATGTAGATAGCGGGTGCTCAAGACTCATGTTAGGTAATCAAAACACATTTTTCCATATTAAGGAGATAGATAGAGGTAAAGTGAATTTTGGAAACAATGCATTAACAATAATCACATTAAAATGAACTATATACATTGATAGTGAAATAACCAAAGCCGAGTATATATTATATGTTCAAAGGTTGAAATATAATCTTCTCAGCATCAGTCAAATTCATGATTAAGGTTTTGATGTAACATTAAATTCCAAACAATGTGAGATAAAAAATAAAAAAAATAAAATTAGTAGCAAAATCTATCAAGAAAAATGGCAATGTATATATCATTTATGGATCAAAAACTTAGAAATGATGGATGGATCAAAAAATGATAAATGCTGCATGGGAAAGATAAAAGAAGGTTAGCTTGCTTTGCATTTCCTTCAAGTAGACAATACTATCAACTCAACTTTTTACAAAATCTAAAGAGAGGAACCAACAAGTTCAAAGGTAAGCTCATTTTCAAGTGATTTGAATGTAGAAGGACAGAATTATGGTTCCAAATTTCCTTATGATGAAATGAATGAAAGTGATGATGAGTCAAGATTCAAGTCCAAGCATAAAAAATAAGAAGAAAGCTTATCAGAACAATAATTTCTACTTAAAAGAAAAAAGTGAAAATAAAAACAATGAAAGTGGGATCGATGATGAAAGAGGTGAAATATTATTTATCACTTAAATAAAAGAGCCTAAAGCATAATTGGATTATGAAGAAGAACTTAGAAGTGAATTGAAGCAAATGAAGATCCTTAGAAAAGAGAAGGTAAACTACTGCAGCAAATTGAAAACATAAATCTAAATGAAGATACCATTCTTGCTCTTAAAATTGAACTAAAATAAGCTAAAAGGGTAAAGGAGTTTTTGTTTGAACAACTAAATGAGAAGGAAAATTTTTGTGAAAGACTAGAGTAAGAATTTGTCCTTTTGAGAGAAAAATTAGAGCAGTTCAAATCAAAGTTTTATAAAGGGACTCAATCTCTAGATCATATTTTCAACACGCAAAAGGTCACCCTCATTAAAATAAGTCTTGGTTATCAAGTAAAATTTGAGGCACCCAACAACAAAGGTATACCAAGAACATAAAATGAAAATAATCCCAAGAAAATCGACCAATCGTTCATTGCATCTAGTAGAAAATCCCTTGAAGATCCAAAGAAAATGATGAATTAGGCCTAGCATGCTCATTTCAATAAATATTAGGATAACATCACGAAGCAACAAAGTAAAAAATTTAAGTAAATCAGAATGGAGGAAGGGAATCTCCCATGACAAGTAATATTGATAAAGGATCTGCAAGCAATAATGATGCAGGTGTTGGTAGTCAATAAATAAATGGGGCTCCTCTAAGGAGAAACTTTAGAAGATCAAGATCATCCTATGCCTCCAGGTATACAAATTAGTTCTTTGGTTATTGTTTCTAATGTACAAAATTTGGACACAAAGCATAATATTGCAAGACCTATTATGTGATCAGTTATAGAGGATATGATTAGGTGCCTAGATGGAGGCATAAGGATAAAGTTAGAAGAATACCAAAACCATTTCCACATCTAATGGAACATAATGTTGAATGTTACATATGTCATAATAAAGGACACAATGCATGATATTACAGACTCAACCTGAGATGGCATGAGGGACTTCCCATAAATACAAGGATTAATTATACAAGCTGGAAAATAAGAGAAGAATAAATAAAGTTGGATTTGATCCCTAAAATATAATCCATTGGTGAAGGCTTCTTCAAGGCTATTGTTTGTTGAATAAAAAATTGAAGAAGCAATTCTATGCAGAAAGGTTGATCAACTATTGGCATTTTTGTTGGAATTAATGTCAACAATAGTATGGATATTGGTTTTAGTTGGAATTGATATTGTGTTATGATGAAATGTATTGGTAGGTGTTCTAATGCTATTGATAATTTTGTGTTGAGTGATGGACCCGATGTTGTAGGGAAACGATGTTCAAAGGATACAAAACAACTACGATGTTTGTTTGTGTCCACCCTGTGTAATTTGTGCAATCTGTGGAATCTATCCCTTTAGAAGCCAAGTAAATTTCACACTCTACTTAGTTGTAGTCTATGTAGATATTGGTAGGATTGGAAAATGGATCGAACTCATTTAGAGCCTCAAAAACCATGGCTTGATCTCCCAGCTATTTTTATTATCCATGGTAATTTCCCTTGTTTTTGTGTGGGCCCAATTACCATCAAAATTCTCCATGGTAGATACCCATGGTATTTTGGGTCAAATAAAATTTGGTCATCACCTCTAATGTATACATTTTTCATTGAATGGAGCCAAAGCAATATGGACTTCTTTGGGTGATTGGGTATCGAGTTAAGTCTTCTTTGATATGGAACATGTGCGATGAGGGATTTTGATACCATATCTAAGTTATGTATCTAAAATGACGAGTGATCAAGTGTTTATGCAAGTTAAAAATGTCTCATATGCCCTAAAATGTAATGTTGATTCTGTCATAGTGTGATATGTTCTGACGTAATAATTCAATTTAATGGTTTTTCTCTAATTCAATGTGATCAAGCATACAACTTGTAATTCTAAAGTTTGGTTTAGATTGTGTGTAAAGAAGTGTTCATTACAACAAGGGTGTGTTAGTGTTCTGGGCATTTAATGGTCTGATAAAATATCATGAGTAATTAGGTGCTTTGAATTGTATCTTGGTGGTTGGTGGCATGCTTATTTTTGAGTATGTTATCCTTGTTGACAATATATAGACTGCTATTTGAGTGTGATTTCTGACATGATGTGAAGAGAATATGTGATAATTTGACGGTGATGTATTGGCATTAGTGTTATTGAATATGATTTTATATCTGCATTGCACGTATGAATCTGTTGTGTATGATGTGATCAGTGTAGTACAATTCTTATCTTGATATTGTATGTATATGCTAAGCTCTTATTTTTTTTTATGAAGACCGTGGATCCCCTTCTTGAAGTCTAAGTCCAAAACACCTCATTGTTAATTGCCAAAATGCTAGAGGTTGTTAGAGAAGGAAGCTATTGTCTGTTTGGAGGAAGTTTTATGTGACCGAGTAGATGTACTAGATTGAAGAAGTTGATTATTAGGCCAAATATCCCTCTGGGAAAAGCTTGTATAATTGTAAATTTGTTGTGTAATCAGATCTTGTAGAGTATATAAGGAGTTGCTTGGTGTATTGTAGGAATTATGAAAATCCATGCTCTCGTAGATTTTACGTAGGTTAAATTATCTTATAGTGTTCAAACAAGCTAGCATTGAACAATAATCAATGTTGATCGTAATTTTGTTGGAGTTACTTCTGTGATATGACATGAGACTATACTTTTGAAAGGTAGAGCTCTTGAGGTTTTTATGCATTAACTACTTATGTGATTGGAGTATGATCGGGTTATTGTTGATAAAGCA
Source organism: Pinus albicaulis (assembly GCA_034641835.2). NCBI lineage: Eukaryota > Viridiplantae > Streptophyta > Pinopsida > Pinales > Pinaceae > Pinus > Pinus albicaulis. Next base: position 697,555,883 of record CM076578.1, read on the forward strand.
CACCAAAACTAAATGATTGCTAAATATGACAGAGCTCCACTATTGGTTTAAGTTATTCTGACCATGGAATGGCTAGGTTATACACAGAGGAAGGTTGCCTTTACTTATATGAAGTTGATTTTGTTGAGTAAGATGATAGTTTGTGTGCTTATGAAAAGGTCATAGCTTAGAGTAAAAGTATTAATGTTGTAGCTCATATATTCTAGAACCTTCTAATGGAGTGAAGAATATTTTCTTATCTATATTGTCACAATGATTAAAATTTTTGATGCCTTGAGGGCTTGAGTTGCTCACTAGTAGGAAAAGAAGACTTGGAGGCTAGTATTTTTGTTTCTTTTATGCTGTTTTGAGAATTATTGTGACCATCCATAACTTATGAACATGATGGAATTGTAATGAGGTATGTTGATGTTGATTAAAGTTAAAGCTATTATTGAGTAACAATATCCATGAAGCCTACTGTTGAGAGTTGCTATTGAGACTGTGTATTGAAGACGGTGACCAAAATTGCTATTTGGCACAACTATTTAGAATAGGCTTTTATTTCATGAGTATACCGCTAATCACAGAGTTACTACTAAGCGATTTGGATACAAGGGAACGTTTATGTACATTATTGATTAATATGCTTGCTAGTATGTTTTTCATGGTGGAATATATATTGAAGATGTTTTGCTGATGTTAGAGGAAAAATTGCATAGACATATTTGGATATTTGGCTCAAGGTATAATATTTGAAAGGGCAACTACATTGAGTTTTTTTCATTTGAAATCTATTGGAGTTGATAAGAAGTAAGAGGTTAGGGTTTATGTTGCAGAGATGTGTTATGATTTATTGCTAATAGAGGTGTTGGTGATCAATTAGTATGTTGTTGAGATTTATGTATTGCTAATGAGTATGATGAGTCAAAGAATTGTTGTGTTGATGCATTCAAATTCTATCAAATTTATTCTCGAGGGTTTATGGTTTTATTGAAGACTAGATTTTCTTGTTGAGATACTAACTGTCTAGGTGTTATGTGTGCAAAAGTGTATGATTATAGATAAGGGAATTAGTGAGGTGCTTAGGATTTGATGATGACAAAAGAAGTGGTATGGATGAGTGATTTGATGAAATGAATGATATATTACTAATTTTTTTTTTTTTTTTTTCTGAATATGGCTACTTCTATATTGATATTGGTACAAAAATAGTGTTACATGGAGGCCGTGGCCTCAAGATTTCCAGCCCAGAACTGAGGCATGCTAGCGTTACCAGCAGGTAATTTATCAACATTACAGTTAAGAGAGAGACCATGAAAGCTTCGATGAGCTATAAGACTGTCTATTCCTATCAAATGACTTACAACTGTGACTGAAACCGTAGCAAGAATAGACCTTGACAAAATAACTCCTGTGGAGTAGACCAGAAAAGCTAAAAGTTTACAGTTTCTAGCCATAGCAAAAGCAAGTCGGACCATTATGAAACCAGTAGATAGAGCTAGATACTGGACAAAAACTGAGTATAACTCTCGCGCAGGGGAGACCGACCATAAAACAGGACTGAGACCAAGAGAAACAGTAGCAGTATTAGGCATGAACATAAGACTGTAGGAAAGCACCTGAAAGCCGATGAAAATCAAAACACCGTCGCGCCCGAATGGAACCAACTTACTGAGCAGAGGAAGGGTCTTCCTCGACAATGAGGCAGGCATATTTATACGGGTCCTCGTCATCAGAAGGGGGACCGCTAGTGCATTCAGAACCGCCCACAATGGGAGCCGAAGGACCTACCGAAGCGCCCTGATTGGCCTCGATGCCTGAAGAAACCAGCTTCCCAATTTCCGTCTGGGGCACGCTGTGCACTGTCTCTATGAAAGGCTCCCGAGCAGCAATAGTGGAGGCGCGAGCCTGGACCGAAGGAACCGGAACAGTGGGGGATGCACGAAGGTCGATGGTCACTGTGGCGAGGAGGGAAGTATTGTCAATGCTGCAGGGGAAGTGAAGACGGGCGTGATGAGAGTTTGCCCTGGAAGACAGACGGAAATGCCCCGCAGAATTGAAGCGATTCAGACCCCTCCCACGTCCTCTGCGCGGTGCTGGAAGGCGAACAGGACCAAACTCGGATGAATATGACGAGGAATCAGAGTTAGAAGGGGAGGAACGATTAATGGCGCGCCCTTGGACTCCCCCTCTCCTGCAGGGCATTCTTGGGCGGAGGCGAGGCATTGTATGATGAGCAGCAAGTAAAATGGGAGCGCACTGAGCTGGAGGGCAATCTAAAACAGTGACAGACGGGCGTGGAAGAGTGCAGGAGGCACAATTGGAAATGTGAATGCCGGGCAGAAGCTCCATACAACAGTTAATCACACAGCGCTTGCCATTACTGGTGCGAGAGCTGCGCTCAACCGCCGCAGGAAGACAACAAACGCTGAGGGGAGGAATCAACACTGAATTTCCAGAATTCTCCATCGCGGAAGAATGAATACACCAATTTTGGGGAGAGAGCTCCCAAGTATATGCATTGAATGGCCTGACTGCTGCATTAAAGGCCTCGATCATGCGAGGATGGGTGGCGGTGGTGGTAAGCCACGCGCCAACCCACATGGCCCCCTGTGCAGCATTAAACTCTGCTACCACCCGCATCCGGGAATATATTACTAATTATATTGCTTATAGGTATGATATTGATTCATAGATGTGTGCATGAATGAATAATATTTATTGCTACCAATGATTTTGATCTGGATTGTTAGTTAATGCTATGCTAATATCATTTTCAGAATTAACATGAAATTTCTTTGGTTTGCTTATCATACAAGGGTTTATAAAAGTTTTTATGAGTGACAATTCCTTAAACTTGATGAGATTAAGTGTCTTTATGATCTAAAAAAGCATGGAAAATCAATGCTGAATAATAGCATTATGAAACACAGAAAGCACAAATAACAAAGACAAATACACAATTTTTTGATGAAGGAGTTCACCCCTCCTTGGTTACATCTCCTTGGTCCATATTCATAGCGTGGGCCTTTGTATTAGCTGAAATTGTGAAAAAGTGTTGTTTACAGTCTCCTGTTGTCTCTGCAACCTGTTCCAATAGCTCCAAAACATAAAAATATACCAAGAATGACTCTTCTTGAGCCAAAATTGGTCGAAAATTGCCTCAGTTACCGTAAAACCAAATTTTCCTAGTTTTTCTCCACTAAATCTGGATGTCTGCAAGTTAACTCCACTAAATGTGGAAGTCCACCAAATCTGGCAAGTTCGCCAAAGGCACCGCCAAGATAAGTACATGATTAGTGTTAATATAAGTGGTGTTTAAGTGGGGTTAAGTGCATTTAGTGCTAACCCACACTTATCTGTTAATGATGGATTATCATTACTTAACCACAAGTTACCGTATTATTACACGGCTTAATGCATTCAAATATTCACATAAGTTTTCCCACCAGATGGATTTGGCTCTCGGTCTCGAGGCATGACCATGTGGGAGGGGGCTAGCCCCCTCTGAACTGCCATACTCTGCGGTAACAAACTTTAAATGGATGTGAAACCCCATACGGTTAAGGACTTCGGTGGAGGCGTAATGGTAAGGCAGTGCATTGTGGTGCAGGTGGTTGTGGGTTCGACCCCGACCTCGACCACATATTTTGTTGAACGTTGCAAAGGTTTGGACCATAGTTAGAAACTTTGGTTAATAATATAATATGTCAATATATATATATATATATATATATATATATATATATATATATATATATATATATATATATATATATATATATATATATATATATATATATATATATATATATATCTGTTTGTGTGTGTGTGTGTGTGTGTGTGTTGCGCCCATTTGACTATAGTTCAAATTTATATAAAATTTACAATGCCAACCTTTGATTCAAACCTCCATTAAATAAATATGTGCCCATCCATCCTGCCATGGGGGGAGCATGTGGCCCTTCCCCATTGGCCCAAATTCACCTTGAATAAAATATTTCACCATTAAAAATAATTCCAAACTTAGGAAATAGGAGAAAAATTCATCTTCCCCACGCAACATTGGCGAATTTGGAGATGACACTTGTCACAGTGTCACTGGCTGAAAAACTAGAGAATATTCCATGAATAGGTGCTGAGTGGACTGCCAAGTCATTAGTTTGTCACTGTTCTGCACAATTTTTACATGTTTGGGAAAATTAACAACAGATCATAACTCACTCATACGAACTCGGATTTTGATGAAACGAGTTGCGTTGGAATCCTGGGGACGATCTCTATCCAATCATTCATATCTAAAGAATTTCTTAGCACTTTAATTTTTTAGCTAAATACTGAGCTCCTGATCATTCCTTCCCACTAGAAGCCTTTTTGACCCCAAAAGATACTATCAATTGTTCAACAGGTGAGGGTACATCTCCTTCACCCTTTCACTCTCCATCCATTTGGACTTGGAAGGATTTTGTGCCTTGAGTCCCACTCTAAGGTATTCAAAATTCCCTCTTCTTGATGTTCTGATTCTTCTGTCAATTATGAGATCTTGCTGAAGTTCATCAAGATATTCTAGCAAGAAATCATCTATTGATGGAAGATAAACATTCTCTCCTTGATCATCAATCAAAGGAGGCTCAAAGAATCTCAAATTCCCAACATTAACGACATAATATATTTGCATATAAGGAGGCAAATCTAGCTTAAATGCATTTGTACCAATGTTTAAAAAAATTTTAAATGGACCATGACAGATTGGATTGAGCTTTTTACCTTCCCCTTGCAATATTTATTTGCTGATATACAACCAAATTAATTCATCTCCAACCTAGAATTTGTGATCAACGCGGTGTTTGTCGTGCCTTGCATTGTATATTCTTTGACTCTTTTCAAGTTGCTCTTTCACTGCATGATGTATCAATTGAATTTTCTCAATGAAATTCCTTGCCTTATCTATGTCACTATGACCATCTATTGCGACACATTTCTCAAAGATGAAGTCCAAAGGCTATCTTGGAAAGTACCCATAACATGCCTCAAATGGTGATGTGTTTGTGGAAGAATGCTTTGCCCTGTTGTACGCATTCTAAATGTAATGCAACTGTTCTTCCCACAACTTGGGATAATTTCTGAAATAACCTCTAAGAAGATGAATAACCATCATTTTTACCACCTCAGTTTGACCATATGTTTGTGGATGAAATGACGTACTCTTCTTCAAATTTGTCTCCATTATGTCCCATAATTTTGACTAAAAATTCCCAACAAACTGAGAATCCCAATCACTTACAATAGAAGTAGAAAGACCAAAATGAACCCATGCATTTTGAAAGAAAATATTAGTGGTTTGTTTAGCTGTAATTTTTTTCTTGCATGACATCAAAAGACACATTTTGCTGAACCTATCTACCACAACATACAAGTAATCATGACCTTTCCTTGACATAGGAAGACCACCTACAAAATCCATTGAGATACCCTCCCAAGGATGTGAAGGAACCGGAAGTGGAGTGCACAATCCAAGTTTCCTATTGGTAGGCTTACTTTTTTCACATAAAGAACATCCCCTAATAAAATTAGATACACTATCAATCATGCGTGGCCAATAAAAAAACCTTTTGAGATTTGCTACTTCCTTTCCTACACTGAAATGTCTAGAAATCAATGATGTGTGTGCCTCCCTTATGATACTGTTTCTTTCTCCCTATGGTATTCATATCTTTCCAAAGTGATACAATTTTTTTTTATGAACATGATAATATAACTCTTCATTTTGGTTTCATTGACTCAAGCTTTTATACACATCTTTAAAATCACTATCGTATGCATATTGTTCAATGTAAATTTCAAGCATAATTGAATTGTGCTTGAGTATAATAGATGAATTTACAATAGGCCTAGAGAGCATATCAACTACCTTATTTTAGATTCCCTTTATATACCTGATAAAAAAATGAAATTGTTGTAGAAATACCATCCATCTAAAATGTCTTGATTGCTACAACTTTGACTGTGATTGTAAGTACTGCAATGGCCGATGGTTGGTATGAATAACGGTCTCTTTCCCCATCAAATAATGCTTCCATTTCTTTACACTTTGTACCAATGTATAAAACACTTTATCATAGTTGGGATAATTAGTCACAACTCCATTAAAAATTTCAGAATGAAACGAAATAGGCTTACCATGCTACACGAGCACTGCTTCCATAGCATAATCACTTGCATCTGTTTGGATCTCAAATGGCTCTCTAAGATCCGGAAGTGCTAATATCGGTGCTGAACTTATCTTTTGCTTTAAAGAATCGAATGATTTTTTTCTGTACATTTCCCCAATGGAATACTTTCTTAACACTTGTTAATGCATGTAACGGAGCTACAATGGAAGAAAAAATAGCAATGAATTTCCTCCAATACTGTTCTGCCCCAAGAAAGCTTCTTACCTCTGGAACTGTATTGGGTTTGGGCCAATTCATAATGACCTCTACTTTGGAAGGGTCTATCTTCAACTCACCTCCTCCAACAAAGTTTCCCAAATACACCAAAGAAGTCTTTCCAAACTTGCACTTCGACATATTTAAAAACAATTGCTCTGTTTTCAAGACATCAAGTACCTTGTTCACATGCATGACATGCTCTTCTCTTGATTTTATAAATATAAGTATGTCATATAAGTAAAAAATGACGAAGTCATCTAGAAATGTTCTAAATACATCATTCATGACTCTCATGAAAGTAGCTGGAGCATTTTTTAGAGAAAATGGCATAACTAACCACTCAAACAATCATTTTCTAGTTTTGAAAGCAGTTTTTCAAATTTCCTCTTCAGCTATTATAACTTGATGATAACCACTTTGCAAGTCTAACTTAGTGAAATATATTGCATACTTCAACTGATCTAGAAAGTCATCAATGCGTGGGAGTGGGTAGCGATTCTTTGTCGTGATTTTATTCAGTGCACAAAAATCGATGCACATGCACCAAGTCCCGTCCTTTTTTGGTACCAAAACAATTGGTGAACCACATGGCGAAGTAGATGGGTGTATGATACCTTTGTTCAAAAATTATTGAATTTGTTTCTTGATTTTCAAACTCTCCATAATTGACATGTGATACATACCAATGTTTGGAAGTGGAACATCCTGTTGCAACTGAATCTCATGCTGAATTCCCCTCTTGGGAGGTAATCCATTTGGTTCCTGAAACATCTCACCATGCTGACTTACCACATCAAAAAAATCAGATTTCAATTTGTCATCACATCCTTCAAAAGATTCATAGTCAACATCATCCTTTTTCTTGATCATGAGAAGCACGAAATTTTTACTTGCATTAACTAGCCTCTTCATTTTCCCTGCATCAACTAAAGAAATATTGAGTTTCTTGCGATGAGCTCTCCCAATATACTCCACCCCATCCATAAGAAAATGATATTTTTTCTCATGGTGATAAAACACCGCTTTCCTGTCATAAAAATATGGATTTCCTAAGATAATCTCGGAAATGTCAAGTGGAACCACATCTAACTCGACTTCATCAACAAATTTTGTAGTAATAGAAAATATAAATATGTATTTCCTTGTAACCTATAAATTGGCATTCTTAACTATCCAACCCAAAGGGTATGATTTATGATGTGGTACAGTTTCAAGGTTAATATTTTTGACTAAGTCTTCTGAAATAAGGTTTTCTTGTGACCCTCTATCAAACAATGCATCAATCTTTGTATGATTTGAAATCACTCTAACATGGAACAATTCTATTCTTGTGTCTTCATTTGGAGTGTTGTTGTGACTATTTTAGGAACTAGTACTTGCTATGGCTTCCTTTCCTATGTTAACCATGGCTTTTATCTTGGTCTCATCTCCTGAATCGAATCCAAGATCTTGTTATGTGGTGGAAGTCATATTTTGTTTCCCTTTGTTATTTGGTTTCTTTGGCCTTAGTTCGGGATGTAGTTTCCAACAATGGGATTCATCATTCCCCTATTTGGAATAATGTTTTCATGCTGTTTTCTCCCCTTATTTCTTAATTCTTTCATTCTTATTTCCCTTCCATTTTCCTCCCTTCTATTTTTCTTTACCCTTGAATGGCTTATTCTTACTACCTTCTTCCTGAATGTTATTTCCCCTTGCTTCAATATGTGTGTCTTGCACACATACTTCATCTAAGTTGTTTGGGTTAAACATGAGGATAATAGGTTTCAAGTAGGAATGTAAACCTCCAATATATTTCGAGAGTGTGTCTTGTGAATTCAAGTTTAATCCTAATAATAAATCCCTCCTTCTAAACTCCTGTGTATACTCTTGAACTGTTTGGCCTTTGAGTTTCCTAAAGTTTTTCCAAATCATTATTGATTTTTTCATATATGCTAATGGATAAAAATGTATTTTAATGGAAGAGATGAATTCAACCCAAGAAATGGATATCTTACCATAAATTCACATTTCCTCTTGAGTCTTTTCCTCCCACCAAACTAGTGCTGCTCCTTCTAGCCTTAATGAAGCTAACTGGATCTTTATGTCGTCCTCTTGTAGATTTTTAATTCTGCAGTATACTTCCAATTTACGGATCCAATTTTCATACTTATTTTCATTTACTTCACCATTGTACATGGGAAGTTCAAACTTGATGTCCAACTTGAGTAATGGAGTTTTTCCTTTTGGGATTTTTGAAAGTTTTTGTGGTGGGCGTGGAAGATGAAGATGCTGAGGATGAGGATGGTGGAGATGGAGGTGGCTTTCCTCCACTACCTTTCTAACTCTTCTCTTCATCCTTCTTACCATATGAGGATCCTTCTCCATGTGGAGGCTTTGAAACTTCTCATGCTCTTTCTACAGTGAATGCATCAAACATGATTTTTAACCATCATTTGTATGTCTTTAAATTCTCCCTTAAAATACTCTTCTTTTGAATGTCCATGAGTCTCTCCAACTCCTGACATAATTACTAAGGATTCAAGCTCAACCTCTGATGCTTTTACCTCTTCAATCTCTTCAGCTTCTTGTGCAATTTGTACCTCTTCAATCTCAACTGCTGGAGATGGAACTTGAGGTGATTAAAGTGCAACTTTGAATGTGAAGATGATGTTTTCTCATCTCTCTTTATCCTTTTCCTAATCTCATGACTAACAACCAATAGCTTCCCTTCTCCTCTATGCAACTTCAACCTTGTAAGCATCAAAAAATTGCAATTATTAAAACCCTTCTTGCACAATCTAAAGCAAAGAAATAAATAAACTTTAGAAACCTTATGCCATGATACCAACTTGATGTAAAATTGATTGTTAGTTAATGTTGTGCTAATATCAGTTTCAGAATTAACATGAAAGTGCTTTGGTTTTCTAATCATACAAGGGTTTATACAAGTGTTTATGAGTGACAATTCCTTAAACTTGATGGGATTAAGAGTCTTTTAAGAACTTAAAAAGAATGTAAACTTAATGTTGAACACTAGCATAATAAAACATAGTAATTACAAATATCAGAGAAAAATACACAAATTTTTGATGAATAAGTTCACCCCTCCCGGGCTACATGTCCTTGGATAGCTTCATAGTGTGGGCCTTTGTATTAGCTTCAATTATGAAACAATTTTGTTTACACTCTCCTGTTGCCTTTGCAACCTACTCCAATGGCTCCCAAACATCAAAATCTACCAAGAATGACCCTTATTGAGCCAAAATTTGTCAAAAATTGCCTCAGTTATGGAAAAACCAAAATTTCCTAGTTTTTCTACACTAAATCTAGATGTCTGCCACTTAACTCCACTAAATGTGGAAGTCCACCAAATCTGGAGAGTTCACCAAAGGCGCTGCCAAGATAAGTACGTGATTAGTGTTAAGATAATTGGTTTTTAAGCGGGGTTAAGTGCGTCTAGTGCTAACCCGCACTTATCCGTTAATGACGGATTATCATTACTTAACCACAAATTACCATATTAATACACGACTTAACGCATTTAAATCTCCACATTTTTTTTCCCGCCGGATGGATTTGGTTCTTAGTCTCGGTGTGTGGCCATGTGGGAGGGGGCTAGCTTGCGGGGTTGGCTTCCTCCAAACCCCCATACTCCACGACAACAAACTTTAAATATATGCAAAACCCCATATTGTTAAGGACTTCGGTGGAGGCATAATGGTAAGGCAATGCATTGTGGTGCGGGTGGTCGTAGGTTCGACCCCGACCCTGAACTTGAACACATATTTTGTTAAGCCTTTCAAAGGTTTATACCATAGTTATAAACTTTGGCTAATAATATAATTTGTCAATATATATATATATATATATATATATATATATATATGAGTTGAACCCATTTTACTATAGTTCAACTTTCTATAAAATCACAATGCTAACCTTTATTTGGACCTCAATTAAATAAATATGCACCCATCCATCCTGCCATTGGGGGGGTGGGGGGGACACGTGGCAGCCTCTGGATGCACCACGTGGCCCTTCCCCATTGGGCCAAATTCACCCTGAATAAAATAATTCACCATTAAAAATAATTCGAAACTTAGGAAATAGGAGAAAAATTCAACTTTTCCAAGCAACATTGGAAAATATAGAGATGACACTTGTCACAGTGTCACTGGCTGAAAAACTAGAGAATATTCTCTGAAGATTCCTGAGGGGTTGACTGGACTTCCAAGTCATCAGTCTATCAATTTTCTGCACAATTTTTACATGTTTGGGAAAATGAACATTAGACCATAACTCACTCATACGAACTCAGATTTTGATGAAACGAGTTGTGTTGGAATCCTGGTGACGATATTTATCCATTCGTTCAGGTCTAAATAATTTCTAGGCACTTTCATTTTTTAGCTAAATACTGAGCTCCTGATCATATTTGTTGCTAATAACAAAGTGAATGTGTTGTTAAATAATAAATAATTTGCTAAAGGGTTTTATGGTTATTTTAAAATGTTTCTAAAAGGAGTGGATATAGTTTGGAAATGGATGAAAGGGAGGTACACATTGATTTTGGGGGTTAGCACCTCTAGCTTGTTGGTTCCAATAAATTGATTTGAGGGAGTTTTCCTATTGGTGGGTGCTTGTGAAAATTTTCTAAGGAGTGGGGGCTTCTTGCATGTGGGTGGTAGAAAAACTTTGCAAGAGAGTGGGTGCTTCTTGCTGGTGGGTTCCCCAAAAAAATACAAGGGAGTGGGTGGTTCCTACTGGTGGGTTCCAAAAAGACTTAGGAAGGGAGTGGGTGGTTCCTACTAGTCAGTGCCAATAAATTTATGTAAAAAAAGGTTGAAGATAATGAAGAGAAGAAGTATGATTCTTTTTTCCCTTTATGGGTTTCCACGTAAAATCTTTGTGTTCCTGTGTATAATGTTTATAAATTAACAATGTGTTCGTTGATGATGCTTAATAATGAAATATTGAATGCAATTGAAAATACACATCTGCAATATTTGTTTAAAGATCTAAAATAATAATTCACCCCCCCTTATTTCCAATAATTTTTATCATAGAAGGTCCTTCAAAAATCGTTTTAACAGTTGGAAGCATATCCAAGAAATTATGTTAAATAAAAGGAAAAACAATGTAGAAATTATGATGTATATTTGCAATTTCTCATGAAATTTTAATAAAAATTAGAAGACACAAATCTACTCTACTTCTTTGCGGAATTCAATTCACAAATTAGAACATCAATCACAGACATGCAATGAAAAAAAACACACATGCACACAATATTTTTTCCAGGGGAAAGTAATATGCTAAAAACCCCTGTGTTGCTTGCAAATAGAGATGTATTACAATTTCTTTTCTCAACTGAGCCCAACCTGCAAGTGAATAACTTATCTCTCTGCTCATTGAGAAGATTTGACCCAGAATTAGACAAATTATTCCTCTGCTTGAGCCCCTATTTCCTTGCACAATTCCTGAGGAAATTAGGTCCCTATTATTTAAGAAATTTCTCCAAATGATCGCACAATTCCCAAGTTTGATCATATGACTGCATGCAACACTTGTACACTGAATACAAGTCTACAACTGATGTTATACTGCCTTAGAATCTCCACACATCATCTTTATCTGCACATAGTCCCGTAAATGGTGATACCAGATATCTATATGACTAGATTGATCGTGAAATACAAGATTCTAAAAGAGCTTGATTCAACTCTGATTATCATAATAGATGAAAATTGGATCCATCATCTGACCAAAAAGTCCCAAAAGTATCTTTTATCATCTAGATCACCTCACATCTTGCTGGATTTTCAACCATGTATTCTTATTTTTTTGAGTTGAGCGCCACAGATCTTTGCTTCCAACTATACCAGTAAAAAACTATGAAACAAACACTGAATATTCCACCTGATGTACTCATTCAATTTGATGGAATCCTCGCCCAATCTAGATATGTGAAGCCACATAGATTTACTCCCTTTGTTCGTTTGTACCAAAGTCCAAACCGGGTGGGGCCTCTGAGGTACCATAAAGCATGCTTAGTTTCCTTCCAATATAATTTGGTCATCCTAACCATAGCTTGGCTCAGCTGGTTGATTGCATAGAACATATATGGTCGTGTGTTCACAAGATATATCAATGAACCCACTGGCTACTGATAAATTGTAGCATCCACTTCTTCACTTGAAGTGGCATCCTCCTTCCTGTAGTTGGTCGCTAGTGGTGTCTCCATGGGCTTACAACTCTGCATGCAATATCTATGTAGTATCTCATTTGCATACTTTCCTTGATACATAAATAGTTCCCTATCGCCTTTCCATACTTCCAACCCGAGGAATTAATGCATAAGACCCATGTCCTTCATTTCAAATTTACTTGCAAGGTCCTCCTTGCAATATCTGATCAACTTCTCATCACCAGTGAAAATGAAATCATCAAGATATAAGACAATAATAAGTAATTTACCTTCTACCAAGATGTGAAATAGGTTTTCATCCGCTTTCACTTTCGGTGAAGCCCAAACTAGCAAGATAGATATCGATCCTAGTGTACCAAGAATGGGGTTCTTATTTGAGACCAACCACCATTCACTCGAGTCTGCACGCATGAGACTCCTGATCAAATGTATCAAATTCTTTTGGTTGCTTGACCTCCATCTCATCCTCAATAACCCCATTGAGAATTGTTTTTTTACATCCATCTGGTGGATCTTCCACCCCATCTGTGCAGCCAATGCAAGGATTTATCTAATTGACGATTACCTTACTACATGAGCAAAGGTATCCTCATAGTCAATTACTTTAACTTGAGAGTATCACTTGGTCACAAATATTACCTTATATTTATCTATGCTTCTCTTTGCTATCTACTTAACCTTGAAGATCCATCTCGAACCCACAACTCGTTTCTCTGTTGGTCTTGGGACCATTTCCCAAAAACTGTTCTTTACAATGGATTCGTAATCTTCCGCCATTGCATCAACCGATATAGGTTGATCTACTTCTTCCTCCGAATACGATGGCTCAATATTTACAAGTTCAGTCGTTAGAGCCATGTAGCCAGTGTACTGATGAAGTGACCTTCTCTTCCTACACAAAATTTGAAGGATATACCACAGTATCCCTCACATCCTACGCAAGTATATGAGCTTCCTTGGTCCTTTTTCTGCCTTCTATGGATGGTTCTTCTTGATTCGATGTCTCCACTCCCTGGTCTTGAATTTATGGTTTCCCCACAACTTTCTTAGGCTCCTCCTTTAGAGATAAAATATCCTCTTCTGGTGGGATCTTAAACTCCCTCTCAAGATATCACCACATCACTTTCTCCTCATCAATTTTTACATCCCTGTGCACAACTGTCATTTTAAAGGATGGTAAGCACACAATGTAGTTATGAGGAGTTTTTTTTGTACCCAAAAATACCCCCAATTATGTTTTCGACTCAAGCTTCTTCCTTGATTCTTTGGAGACATGGAAGTAGAGAAAGGCTCCAAAAATCCTGAAGTGTGACACATCCATCATTCTCCCCGAGAAAGCCTCCTCTAATGTAATCATGCCTAGAATCCAATGAGGACTCCAGTTTTTCAAATATATTGTTGTGTTGCATGCCTCTTCTCACAATTTAAATGGTAGGCCTTGGTCATGCAACATAGCCCTCACAACTCCTACATTTCTAAGGTTCTTCTCACAACCACCCTATTCTGCTGTGAGTTGTGGGGTTTTGTTAGCTCTCATCTAATGCCTTCTTTCAAACAAATGTTTTTGAATTTATTCGACATGCACTCACCTCCATTATCGCTCCTAAGAGCCTTCACATTCTTGTCATTTTATTTCTCAACTAGTGCCTTGAATTCATATGAACTTGGAGAATGTCTCATCTTTCTTACGCATGAAGAATATCCAACGCTTCCATGAGAATTCATCGATAAAAATGACAAAATATTTGTGTCTGGCAGTGTAGGTTGTCAAGAAAGGTCCACATACATTAGAGTGGATACTTTCCAAGACTGCATGTGATTTGATGTCACGATAATGGAATGTGGATTTTGTGTCCTTACCCAAGGTACATCCTTTGCATACATCCTACTGGTTAAGTGCTAATTTAGGGAGGTCAGTGGTTATTTGGTGCATAATATTTAAGGAACTATGATGTAAATGACCAAGTCTTATGTGCCAAAGTTCACTGACATTGTGACACCGCACTTTCTATGCCTTAGTGCTTAATGTGACACAATATTCCACATCTAGCTTATCCATGTTCTTCACATGAACCCCGATATTCTTCACCTATCCTCTGGCTATGTGTCCCAAAGATTATTTTCTTTTGTTTAAGATCACATCATAAACAAGATCATCCAAAATTATTTTCCTTTGCTGAAGATCACATCATAAGTACGGTTTTAAAAAATGCAACAAAGATGAGATTTTTCTTTAGGTTCGGAAAGAACATGACATCCTTGAGTATGAGAGGGGATCTATACTCCCCCTGAAGGGTCACTATACCAACTACAGTCATGCTATACCTTCCTTCGTTCCCCAGCTCGATGTGTATCTGCAAATATTTCTCCTCCAAGTCACTCAAAATCTCTCTACACCTTGTCATGTGGAACAATGCACATGAGTCCAAGTACAACACGATTCCCATCACTGTGCTTAACATGCATGCAATAAGGGTAAAATAAAGCTCGAATTGTGAATCCAAAGATTCACCTGCTACTCCTCCCAATGTATTCTTTCTCGAATTTTTGTGTGGACACTTTGTGGCATAGTGGCTAAATTCATGAAAATTGAAGCATTTAATTTTGGAAGAATCTTTCTTCTTGCCCCCGTGGCTGGATTCTGGTTTGGTTTTATATTTATTCCATTTTTCATTCTTTCCCTTTCCAAACAATGTAAATTTTTCTTCATCCTCCCCCTTAGATGAATCCCCATCTTTGGTATTCCAACATGTTTCCTCCTATACAAAATTATACCACAAGCGTTCCTAATTCGGTAGCTATTTCAGGTCTTGGGAAGGCCTAGAAGGGATAGGCTTACCAAGTCATATTTTGAAACATTAACACCAAGCCCACCAAGTTCATCACAAACTTGTGTGAACTTGATCAGATACTGCGGAATGTTATCATTCTTCTACATCTTGATATTTCGAAGTTTATCCTTGGGCGCCAACTTCGTGTGGTTGCTACTATTCTCAAAAAAATCTATCAGTGATTTCCAAATTGAAAAATGAGTTTATTCCTCATGGATATTTGAGACAATGTGATATCACACTCCATCCAAGATTATTCTCCTCGCCCTGGCTACATATTTATTCCATTGAGCGAAGTTCTAGGCATTATATTCCTGTGGTTTTGCAACATCTGTCTGGATGTATTCTAGCAATCCATTTTCATCCAATACTACCTCCATGCAATGAAATTAGAGCTTCCTTCCAAGGCATACTCTAGCCTCAACGCTTTGAGTATTATCTTCCCAACTCTCTAGAGATCTTGCTACATTGAACTGCAAATTTTAGCCTCCTGAGAAACAACTTCAAAAATCCTTCTCTATGTGAAATTTCTTTGATACCATGTAGAAATTATGATGTATATTTTCAACTTCTCATGAAATTTTAATGAAAATCACTAGCCACAAACCTAATCTACTCTCCACGGAATTCAACTCACAATTCAGAACATCAATCACAAACATGCAATGAGAAAAAACACACGTGTACACAATATTTTTTCTAGGGGAAAGAAATCTACTAAAAACCCATTTTCCTTCTTGCATTAAGCTGATGAATAGATATGTATTACAATTTCTTTTCTCAACTGAGCACAAAATACAAGTGAATCACCTATCTCTCTACTCACTAAGAAGCTCTAACCCAGAATTCATCAAATTATTCCTTTTCTTGAGCCCATATTTACTTACACAATTCCTGAGGAAATTAGGCCCCTATTATTTAGGAAATTCTTCCAAAATTATTGCACAATTCCCAAGGTTTATCATCTGACTGCATGCAACATCTGTACACTCAAGAGTAGTCTACAATTGATATTACACTACCTTAGAATCTCCAACACATCTACTGAAATCGAATTCTATGCATGCACTAGCTATTTTGGGCTGATTTATCAGTTAACTGGATGATCACTGAGTTCTAATGAAGTCCCACTGCACAATTGGCCTTCCAGTAGTTCCTCCAACAGTTAGAACTAGTTTAACTAAAAATGAATTGAAATAATTGAATTCGATTGCTACAAATTAGAAATCACACATCCTTAACTAAAATCTAACTCCTATAACTCATATTTACTAAGCTATCTAAGTGAAAAGAGCCATGTCACCTCAGTTAACTGCATCGAAGTTGTCTGCTGATGTGGAAATTCAAATTTTTCCCAATTTGACCAAGGCAAAATAAAATTGAGAATTTCTTGCTGCGTTTTTTCAACAAAAAATAAATAGGAATCTTAGAAGAAGAAGACAATTCATATGAAATATGGTGACTATAAAAATAATGTATCATATGTAGTGGTAGTATCAACATATGTCATTAAAAGAAAAACTAGATGGAAATCAAATCATTTCAGGAAACATGGATCACCAAGGCATGTTTCTTATCAATGATGCAACATACCGAATTTGGAAAGAAAAGATGAAGTATGAATTAATAACTCTTGGATTTGATGTTTGTAATGTCATTATCCATCAAATCATGGCTATGGTGAAAATCCTCCATCAAACCAAGTATTCTAGTGAAAATATATGGCCTTGAATGCCATTAATATAGCCTACCTGAATCAAAATTTGAGAAAATTATGTATTATGAATTTGCAAAGGATGTATAGGACAAGTTACAATACCTACATGAAGGAAATAATATTGAAAGAAATGTATATGAAGAATAAGTTCAATCGCCGGGTAAGCTTCTATGTAGGAAGATAGGCCATCCAGATTTGTCCTATTTTGAAAACCATGATAGTTATCAAGAGCAGAGGAATGAGGAAACATTTAATGTATTTGAAGAAGAAAATTGTATTATGTGAAAATATGAGTGTGGCCATGCATCAAGAGAAGGATCTATTCCTTTCATGTTAGATGGTGTTTCAGATTTAGAATATGAAAGAATTGAAAAATATTTTTTTAGAAGGAACTTGTCTCTACCATAGAAAATATTAAGAGTCTTAAGAAGATGTTGTATATATATGAGAAAATGTATTGAGATGTGGATGAATTAAATAACATTGTAATAGTCCTACAATCCTAACAAGAATAATTTGAAAGAGATAATGAAGTAGTTTTTGGAAAAATTAATGAAAAGGAAAGTGATTGTGAGATAATTGAAGTTGAAATTGTCTCTCTAAGCACTAAAATAGAAAAGAGAAATGAAAAAAATTCAATATAAGAAATTTGATGACAAAGAGTATGATCTTAAAATATAAATTATTAGGTTGAAAAAAAAGTTATAAGAGGAAAGAAGAGTTGAATAAATAATAAGTATTCATATAAAAGAAAGAGGGGATCACTGTGAAAGATTAGAAACTGAGGTTTTCTCATTAACAAGTGATTTAGAAGGAAAAATCAAACTGTTGAAGTTTCATGATAGTGCCAAGATCTTGGATAATTTCCTCAACAACCACAAGACCTCTCCCTCCATTAAATCAGGTCTTCGATTTCATGAAACATTTAAAGGAGAATCTGACTCAAAGACTTATTCAGGTAATCTAGAAGATAATAAGGTAGCATTTAAAAAAAAATGTTAAATAATAAAGAAACATAATACAAAAAGAAGGTAATGTGATCAATAATAAAGGAAGCAATAAAAAAATCAACAACCAAGAAAAAGGATTTTCTCAAGAAAACGTTTTTCCCCTAGGGATGAGTATGGCTTCCAAACGAGGAGCACCAAATCCTTTTCTACTTTGATGGAGATTTTGATTTCTTTATTTTCCAAAACTTTGGGCACATTATAGCCCATTGTTGAAGTAGGTTGATCAAATCATACAATCAGATTATGCAACAGAATAAGGTTTCTCAAGCAAGTAGTCAAGGAAGAATACTCTCATGAGACGATCATTAGTTCCCAGGAATACACATTTCTTCCATGGCTATTTTTTTTCTTTTAATTTATTTGTCCACAAGGCTATATATTGAAAAACATATGGAAATGAAAGGAATATGTGGTAGAAATCATATATGTATACACTTTTATAAGACATGATTCTTTTCTCACTTTTCTATTCACATAAGATGTTATACAAGCAATAATATTGGACACATGGAAAAGTATTATAAGAGTAAGTTAATGAGTTGTTTAAGAAAATTCAAATATAAAAAAATACTTTTTCAAAATAAGCAACTGAACAAGGAATCAAAGAAGGATCCATTTAATAAAAAACTATAAGAATATTCCTATATCAAAATTAAAGATACCAAAGTATGGAAGAAAAAGGAAGAACAACAAGGGAAGTGCTTCCAAGTACTATATGCGCTAGAGGAAGATGATCACATGTACATAGACATTGGGTGTTCTCATCATATGTTTGGATATAAGAAAATATTTATCTCTTTAAAGAAAACCAATTTTCTTGGAAATAATGCACCAACCAAGGTGATAGGAAAACGTAAAGAGATCCTCGATGTTAAAAATGAAAATTATTCTAATGTCTTATTGGTTGAAGGGATAAAAAAAAACATCA
Organism: Pinus albicaulis; assembly: GCA_034641835.2. Lineage (NCBI taxonomy): Eukaryota > Viridiplantae > Streptophyta > Pinopsida > Pinales > Pinaceae > Pinus > Pinus albicaulis. Next base: position 697,574,972 of record CM076578.1, read on the forward strand.
TTAGTGTGGGTCAAACGACTGATAAAGGGCATGTAGCCATATTCACTTCAAGAGGATGAAAAATTATATAAGAAAACACTAGAAATGTAATAGAAAAAGGAATCAGAACTCTAGATAAGGTATATGTGCTAAAGAGAAGTAAAGGAAAAAATAAGAGATTGAAGGAAATATCTTCTTTAGATTTTGAATAAAGGAAGTAAGGTCCATCTATATTCCATTATTTCTTGGTATATATGCAAAGAGCACTACAGAAGATAGCGAAAATAAAGATTGGAATAGTATTAGGGGAAGCATAATACAACATCTCAAGCTATATGAGGAAGAGAATAACCTTTCAAAATGAAGCTACAACAAAAGTGTGGTGTGTTTTCAAAAGTATAAATTTTAAGTCAGGTCCAAAAAAATAACTCTTAAAAGGAAGCAAAGATGGGAGGATGAAGGATAATGCATAAGCTCAGGGGGAGTTTCACATGGGGTGATTACTCAAGAAAGAAAGAGATGAAACTAATTGCACCCTTTTATATTTGTAGGAGGAGAAAGGAAATATCAATTAGCCATTTACCAAAGTAGAGCCCTTTGAGTTAACCCTCTAAGGAAACATGATCCCAAACAATGGATATAATGTCTTTTAAGATGTCATCTATCATGGAAAATCACATGATGTCAAGAAATGGATAAATGGCCAAGAAATATAACCTATATTAAGGGGGGTCATATCAAACAAAAAAATGGATCAATAGATATAAGGACAATTGTTTGGAATTATTTTAAATTGATTTCACAAGATTTAGTTGGACAAGTTCTGATTTCTAATGCTTAATTTTCTCAAGGGGAGTGAGTATTTTTATCAGTAATTATCCCATAATATTGGTTGTTAGAAATATATATTAGTAGGTGCCACATGACATATCTATAGGTGGATCAACCACAAGTATTAACAGGAAAAGGAGTTAGCAGATACTATCGTTTCTGCAGATAGCCTAGGGTCATAGCAAAATATTCCAATATGGATTCCTTTTGCCATTGTTTTAAAATGTGGAGAGAGAGACATCACCCATGAGTCGTGTTTTTCTAGGTGATGAGGTAGTTGGTGGTTTCTATAAACACCAAAGGGGTAGATTGTTGGTATTGTTGTGTTGGATTGATGTCAACAATGGCATGGCTATTGGTTTTGGTTGTAATTGGTATTGTGTTATGATTCAAAATATTGGAAGGTGTTATAATGATATTGACAATTCTTTGTTGAGTGATGGATCCGATGTTATAGGGAAATGATATTTTGAGGCTAGGAAACAATTATGTTGGTTGTATGTTTCCACCCTGCATAATTTGTGCAACCTAGTCCTTTAGAAGCCAAGTAAATTATGTACTTTATCCAGTTGTAGTCCACACAGATATTGGCAGGGCTAGAAAATGAAATGCCCCCATCAGGCACCTCAAAAACCATGTATTGATATCATGGATATTTGTATTATTCATGGTAATTTCCCTTTGTTTATTTTTTTCCTAATTACCATTGAACTTCTTCATGGTAAATTCCCATGGTATTATGGTTCGGCTTAGATTTGATCATTGGCTCTAATGTATAAATTATTCAATAAATGGAACCAAAGAAATGTGGATTGCTTTGGGTGATTGGGTATTAAGTTAGGTCTCCTCTGATCTGGAACATGTGTGATGAGGGATTTTGATCACAAATCTAAATTATGTCTCTGATATGGAAATCGATCAAGTGTTTATCCAAGTCAAAAATATGTATTGTATGCCCTGTAATTTGATGTGGATTTTTTCATGGCATGATATGGTATGAAGTAATCAATTAAGTTAATGTGTTATTTTATTATTATTATTTGATGTGATCAAGCATGCATCTCATAATTATGAAGTGTGGTTTGGCTTTTGTGTAAAGGTGTATTCAATATAATAAGGGTGTGTTAGTTTTCTAGGTGTTTGATGGCTTAATCAAAGATCATGAGCGATCAAGTGCTTTGAGTTGCAACTTCGTGGTTGGTGGCATGTTTCTTTTTTAGTATGTTATCCACGTTGATGATATATAGGCTAAAATTTGAGTGTGATATCTGAATTGGTGTGAAGAGGGTGTATAAGAATCTGAGGGTGATGCAATGGTTTAAGAATTATTAAATATAATTGTATATTCAAATTTCAAATTTGAGTCAGTATTATGTGATGTGATTGAGTGTAGTACAATGTTTGTCAGGTTCTGATATGCATATGGAAATCTCCTATTGTTTTTATGAATACTGTGGATCCCCAAGTCTGAGTGCATAATATACCATTTTTAATTACCTAAATTCTAGAGGTTGTTAGAATAGGAAGATGTTTTCTATCTAGGGGAAGTTATATGTGAATAACATAATGTACTAGATTGAAGGCATTGATTGTTGGGCAAATCTTCTTTTGGGAAAATATTTTTCAATTGTAAATTTTTTGTGTAATCATATCATGTAGAGTATATACTGAGTTTCCTAGTGTATTGTAGGAATTGTTAAAATCCATGCTCTTGTAGCTTTTATGTAGGGTCAATTGTGTGGCAGGGTTTGTACAAGCCAACATTGAACAATTGTCAATGTTGATTGTAGTGTCCTTGGACTTACTTCTATGACAGAACATGGGAAAATACTTTTGAAAATTCAAGATCTTGAGGTTTTTGTCCATAACCACTTATATGATTTGATTATGACAAGGATGTAGTTGAGAAATTACAACAAAAATAAATGATTGCTAAATGTGACAAAGGTTCGTTTCTAGTTTAAAATTATTCTAACCGGTGAATGGCTAGGTTATACACAAAGGAAGGTTTCCTTTAATTATATGAAGTTTTTGTTGTTGAGTAAGATGATGGTTGGTGTGCTTATGAAAAGGTATGAGCTTAGAGTTAGTATATAAATGTTGTAGCTCATGTCCTCCAAAACTCTATAATAGAGTGAATAATTTTTTCTTATATGTATTGTAATAATGATTAAACTTTGTGATGCCTTGAGGACTCGAGTTGCTAAATAGTAGGCATAGATGATTTGGAGGTTAGTATTGTTGTTTTTTTTATGGTGTTTTTAGCATTATTGTGATTGTACATAACTTATGAACATGATGGACTTGTAATGAAGTATGTTTATGTTGATTGAAGGTAGATTTATTATTGAATAACAATATCCATGAAGCCTACTGTTGAGAGTCGCTATTGAGATTGTGTACAGAAGATGAGGACCAAAATTTCCATTTTGCACAACTTTTTAGAATAGGCTTGTATTGCATGAGTATATTCTTGATGAAAAATTTATTGTTGAGTGATTTGGTTACAAGGGTACATTTAAGTACATTATTGATTAATATGTTTTCTACTATGATGCTGATAATATAATATATACTGAGGATGTGGTTTTGATGTTAGAGGAAAAATTGTAGTGACATATTTGGATATTTGTCTCAAAGTATAATTTTTGACATGGCTACTGTGTTGAGTTGTTTTCATACGAAATCTGCTGGAGTTGATGAGAAGTCATATTTTAGGGTTTTTTTTTTATAGAGATGTGTTATGATTTCTTACTAATAGAGGTGTTGGCGATCAATTAGTATGTTGCTAAGATTGATGTATTTATACTAAGTATGATGAGTCACAACATTGTTGTGTTGATGAAATGAAACTCTATCAAATCTGTTCATGAGGGGTTATGTTATTTATTGAAGTCCATATTTTCTTGTTGATATCTTAATTGTGTAGGTGTTGTTGGTGCAAAAGTGTATGATTATGATAAGAGAATTAGTGAGGTTATGATGAATTGATGATCATAGAAGAAGTGGTATTACTGAGTGATTTGATGAAGTGACTGTTATGTTACTAATGATATTTATTCCGAGTATGATAAATGTTAGAGGGAAGTGTGCATGACTAAAGAATATTTATAGCTACTAATGATGTATTGCTAATAACAAAGTGAGTGTGTTGTTGAGTAGTAAAAAATTTTCTAAGGGGATTTATGTTGATTTTGAAATTGTGCTAAAGGGAATGTATCTAGTTTGAAAATGAATGAAATGCATGTCTACATTAATTTTTGGAGTTCGTTCCTCCAATTGGTTAGTGCCAACAAACTTATATGAGGGAGTAGGTGATTCCTACTAGTGGGTTCTAGTGAAAATTTTCTTGGGAGTGAGTGATAGTGAAACTTTGAAAGGGAGTGGGTGCCTACAAAACAAGACAAGTGAGTGGGTGATTTCTATTGGTGGGTGCTAGAAAAACTTAGCAAGGGACTCGACGCTTCCTACTCGTCTTTGCGAGTAAATTTATGTAAGATAATATTGAAGATCAAGAATGAACTTAGTGTGGTGGTTTTCTCCCTTTATGGTTTACCACATAAAATCTCTATGTTCATGTGTCTAATGTTTATGACTTAACAATGTGTTCCTTGATGATGCTTGATAATTGAATGTTTAATGAAATTGACAATACAAATATATAATAATTGTTTAAATATATAAAATATTGATTCACCCCCCCCCCCCCCCTTTCAGTATTTCCAACCATTAGAGAAATTTTGAGGTCTAAAATGGGCCTCAAAACAAAAATGTACAACCAAAATAAACTTTATAAGAAAAAATAGGATTCAATTTGGTGATGTTAACCATAGGGGATGATTCACCATTTTTGGAGTAAAAAAGTAAAAAAGTAAAAAAAATAAAATAAAAGAATTGTTTTTTCAACTCATATTTTCAACTTATCTTCGTACAATTTTGCTCAAATTTCAAGCAGGAGAACTCATTGGATGCATAATTTAATTCCTCACCCAAGGGGTGTCGATGTTGCATACTTTTAATGGACCCTGCTACACGAAAATGAGAAATACATGAAAAACATTATTGCAATGATGATTTTTCATGTATTTCTCATTTTTCATGTAGCAGGGTCCATCAAAAGTATGAAACATGGGTACTCCTTGGATGAGGAATTAAATTCCGCATCCAGCGAGTGCTCCTACTCGAAATTTGAGTAAAACTGTAGGAGAGATAAGTTGAACATATGAATTGAAAAAGTAGTTTTTTCTTTTCTCCCTCTAGAATTTTGATGATGTAATCTAATATTATTTTCTTATTTCCACTATTATTTTATAATATTCCTTAGGATTCCCATTTTAGACCTCAAAATTTTTCTAATGATCACCTTGATATAAGGGAAGCATGTGAACAATGAAAAGGAAAGATTCCATTGGCTAGCATGATTTAATGAGGATATCTATGATGTAAAGTAAGGATAGGTGAAGATGATAACAATGAACATGCATGTACTATCAGATGTAGTGGAAGAAAAGTAAGAGAAGTATGGTCTCAAGAGGAAACTTTATAAGTCTATAGTGGAGAATTTGTCAAGTTCATAGGGGGAGACTTTATTGTATCTAAAGGATAGTGTTGGAATACTTTGGGAAACATGGTCACTGGGAGAGAATTTAACCAAGTCCATATGAAAGCATAGAAGAAGCATTGGAAACATGCTCACAGGGGAAGATTTATCACATTCAAGAATAATTTATGGAGTTGCGATAAATACTTATGGAGACATTGAAAAATATGGAAGATAGAAGAATATAATCAAGGAGACTTTATAGGATCACATTCACTCATGATTATGGATGACCATGTACCTTTTCCATTGATGTCAAAGGGGGAGATAATGTATAAATTGATATAAAAGAACACAAATATTGAATTTAGGCAGGAGGAATACAAATATTAGAGGAGAGAATGTAGGCATTGATAGAAGGAAGGCAAGAAATAAGGAAGCATATTCACAAAAAAAATAGGGGGAGTTCTCAACACTATGACAGGGGGAGGCTGATGCATATCAAGGATTTACTTACTGACATCAATGAACATCAATGTTTGATGGTGTTTCCATCAATGACAAAGGGAGAGATTGTTGCACATAGTGTTGTATTTGATGAAAACAAGTGTCATTAATATCAAAATGGATGTCTGAGACAATAGTAGTATCATTCATGGGTTAAATGAAGTAGTATGACACCTCTATATCTTGCATAACCTCATCAAGTGAAGTCAAAGGAATCTTGAAGTTTATTAAATTTTTGATAGGGTTATGTTTCCCTAGTGATTCTATAAACAACATGATTGCATATAGCTCATTGAGACATTTCCGACAATATATTTTACTTCAAAAAAATCCTCCTTGATGATAAGTTATGTATGTTTTAAAATCAACATTTTCGAAGTCCCAAACCTATAGGGAGAAAACCCCAAAATAGTAATATATTTAAAAGCACGAAACTCCCATATGCATGCATGGTTTATTGGTTAGGTCAATGATGAAAATTGGTTTCTATTACATGACCTTTAACATTATTAAAGAGTGGGCGCCTCTCTTAGATCAAATTACAGAGGTAGGAAAACATGCACACTATTTAACCAAAGCACAATGGCTAGTCTAGGGATGACATATGGTGCATTGTGCTTGGCCGAATGCGATGATATGGAATACATGTAGCTATTACACTGTCATTGAGGGCGAAACATGGAAAAATTGGGTTGGGTGACATAGGCCTCTTTATACATGTATAAATTATACAACAATCATGTATATATTGGATTCACCCGATCTAATAGTGTACTAAAGTTAAAATACTGAATCTCTTATACAAATATTTTTTGGAATTAAAAACAAAATCACTAATCACATGAACATGAAGAAATTCAATCACACACAACACAGATAATTTCCCGAGGAAAGCTTACAGCTAAAATCCCCACTATCTTCTATTGTATATTAAGCATGGATCATGAAAAAATTACATAAAAATCTCTTCTCACAAGAGCCCTCAGTACATCAGCTAATTGTCTCACACTGTCATATGCAAAACTGACCAACACATAGCCAATTCTCAGCCTCCATAAAACCTGCCTTGTTTGCGCAATCCTTGATGGTAAATATCCCTAAAATAGAGGAATTCTTGCCTTCCTTGACTGTGCAAATATCATGGGCACTCCAATGGGTGTTTTCCTGCATGTTTGCAAGTATATAATCCTAGAACTGATAGTCAAATTCCCTTTCACCTAGAACTCAACTGGGTCTCCACTGGATCTGACATGCATGCAACTAATAATATTAAATCCTCAATTTCATGTGAGATTGCTGATTAAGAATTAATTAATATTTAATTCACTATATCTCTCACTAATGTATCTTCAGTTACAATTAGCACAACTGAGTTTAACTCACTTAACTAAGTTAAATTGTTTACAACTTGCACCAACTCATGCACCACTACACTTCAAACTCTGTTACAACTAGAATTAATCTGCATGTCCCACCAACCAAATGCTAACTCAAAATCCACTAGCTAACTAAATTTATCACTTTCAGTTAACTCATTCAAGTCCACATTGATAATATATTAAAGTTTAATGTCCATCTTAATTAAGGGATAATAAAAAATGACATGCACCCAAAAATAGCACTGTGGGCCCCACCCTAGTTTGGGTGCTTAATGCAACTAGGTGCTTAATGAACTAGGCATTGGGGTTGAATATTATTATTGAATCTCAACACTCCCTCTCATCAAGAAAGGGATTATCCTTCACCCCGATCTTGTCTATATGGTATTCGAATTTTCTCCTAGTGAGCACCTTCGTCAGAATATCTGCATCTTGACCTTTCGTGGGAATGTAATGATGCAACATGATCCTCCTCTACACACAATATCTGAGATGATGGTACAAGTACATCTACATTCTTGGACCTATCATGAAACATAGGATTAATCAAGAGTTTAATGCAACTCTGATTATCACAATGAATAACTGTCGAATCCTTCTGAGACCCAAACAAACCAAACAAGATATTTCTCATCCAGATAGCCTCACATGCAACTTGAATTGCTACCATGTATCCCGCTTCCGTTGAATTGAGTGCCACGGACCGTTGTTTCCTATTATACCAGGAAACTATTATCGATCCAATGCTAAAGTTACCCCCTAATGTTCTCTTTCTGTCCGATGGACTTCCAACCCAATATGCATTTGTGAAGCCATGCAACTTCACTCTAGCTATCCGTCTGTACCATAAACCATACTCTGATGTGCCCCTCAAGTATCTCAGGACATGCTTCCCCGCCTTCCAAAAGATCTTGGTAGGCTTAACCATATCTTGACTCAGGTGGTTAACTATGTAGAAAATGTCTAGTCTCGTGTTCACTAGATACATTAACAAACCCACTAACTATCGATAGACAGTAGTATCCACTACCTCTCCAGAAGTAGCATCCTCTTTCCTCCAATTTCCTGGAAGAGGAGTATCCATGGGTTTGCATCTCTCCATGTTAAACTTACCAAGTATCTCCTTTGCATACTTTCCTTGAGACACAAAAATTTCACCATCCCACTGCCATATTTCCAATCCAAGGAAATAATGAAGGAGTCCCATGTCCTTCATTTCGAACTCCCTTGCAAGATCCTCCTTGCATGAGTGTATCAACTGCCCATCACCAGTCAAAATTAGATCATTAAATTAAAGAAAAATGATCAATAGCTTACTCTCAACCACAATATGGCACAGGTTTGCCTCTGCTTCACTTTTGGTGAAGCCCAGTTCAGTGAAATAGCTGTCTATCTGAGTGTACCAAGCACGAGGTGCTTGCTTCAGCCCATACAATGCTCTTTTGAGTATGCACACATGCAACTTCCTATTGAAGAAATCGAAACCTTCAGGATGATATATGTACACCTCTTCCTCAATGATCCCATTTAGAAACACAGTTTTCACATCCATCTGATGAATGCACCAACCTATCTACACTGAGAGTGCAAGGATGGATATTATGGAAGAGCACTTTGCAACAGGTGAAAAAGTCTCATCATAATATATGCCCTCGATCTGTGAGAAACCTCGGGCCACAAATTTGGCCTTGTATTTCTCCACACTCCCATCAACAACTTTTTTTACCTTGTAGATCCATCTCAATCTAACCACTGATTTTTTGACCAGTCTTGGGACTATCTCCCATGCACTGTTCTTGACAATGGATTCATAGTCCTCCACTATTGTATCAACCCAAGTAGGTTTTTGCACTCACAATACATTCAGTCACAATACATTTTCTCATGAGATCCATGTATCTAGTAAATCGGTCAGGAGAATCCCTTTGTCTGCGCTGTGAAGTGGGGGTTCCTACATTCGGTGCAACATCAAGTCTCAGCCTATCAGCTTCCGTGGTGTGCCTTCTGCCATTTATGATGGATGGCTCTACATGAGTGATTTCCTCCACTCCATGAAGCCCCTCATGTGGCTGATCCAAATCTTGAGACTCATCCTTGGGAACTAGAAATTCCTCCTCTACATGCAAGTCTAGCTCCCTCTCAAGGGACAACTGCATGGCTTTCCCCTCATAAATTTTTATATCCCATCACACAACATTCATTCTATTGTTTGGAAAATACACATCCCACAAAAATCCCAACCTTAGCTGTTGGTTCTAGCACCTTCCTGGCATCCTTGGTTAGATGCACATAAACAAACGAGCCAAAAATATTAGTGTGAAACATCAATTTTCTTACTAGTGAAAGCCTCTTCAGGCGTACTCATGCCAAGTACTTTATGAGGACAACGATTTTTCACATAAACTGTAGTGTTTCATGCTTCCACCCAAAAATGCATTGGTAAGACCTAATCATGCAACATCGCTCATGCTGCACCCACGATCGTTTTGTTCTTCCTCTCCACGACTCCATTCTGCCATGAGTTATGAGGCACTATGAGTTCTCTTCATATTCCTTCTTTGTTGAAGAAGTTCTTGAATTCGTTAGAGATGTATTCTCCACCATTATCGCTCCTAAGAGCCTTAACTTGCTTCCCCGACTCTTTCTCCACCAATGCCTTAAACTCACAAAACTTAGAGAATGTTTGATCTTTCTTCTGCATGAAGAAGATCCATCATTTATGAGAAAAATCATCAACAAATATTACATAGTACTTATGTTTTTATGTTGAAGAAATCAAGAAAGGACCACACACGTCTGTGTGAACTCTCTCAAAGATCCCTAAAGCTCAGTTTTCCTTCTCATGAAAGGTGGCCTTTACATATTTTCCCATAGTACATCCCTTTCATGTGTTTTACTACGCAAGTTTACCCCTGGGAAGACCAGTAGAAATCTGTTGCATGACTTTCAAGGCTCCATGGTGAAGATGGCCCAATCACCTGTGCGATAATTTTCCCTCATCCCGGCTCACCACTTTTTCTGCCTTGCCCATCATGGTAGTGTAGCCATATACCTCCAGCTTGTAGAGATTCTTGACTCAAATCACTATCCTCTTCGCTTGAACCATTGTTTTGTGTCGCAGGAAATATTTTCCATCAATAAAAACAACGCCATAGCCTCTGTCCTCCAACATTGCGACTGAGACCAAATTTTTATTCAGACCTAGTAGATGCATTTCATATTTTTATTTAAATGGTTTACCTAAATCCCTTTGAACGTTAATGGTACCAATCGCGATATCACTATACCATCCATCGTCGCCCATCTTAATATGCATCTGGAGATCTTTCTCCTCCAAGTCACTGAAAAAGTTCCTTATCTCCCGTCATGTGAAAGGAAGCACCATTATCCAAATACCACACAGATCCCAATTCATTGGACACCATGCATGCGATCAACAAGAATTCAAACTCAAATTGTGAGGCAAGGGCCTCACTAGCTGCAGATCCAACAACCTTCTTGTTCTTCTTCTTTTGTGGACAGTTAATAGTAAAATGCCCATGTTCGTAATAGTGAAAACACTTCACCTTGGACATGTCCTCCTTCTTGCCATTCTTGGACTCAGATTTTTTATGGAATTTCTTCCCCTTCCCTTTCCTCAACTTGGAATCCAAAGAATAATCCTCTTCATCCTCATTATTAGATGAAGATCCATCTCTGGTGTTCTGTCTGAACTCCTCCTGCACCAAATTCGACCATAGTCATTCCCAATCTAGAAAATTTTCCCTTTCATTGATAGAGCCTTGATAACTGTTTGAATTTTTGGGAAGTCCTAGGAGAGCCAAGCTCACCAAATCATCATCAGTGACTGTTATTCCCACACTCCCCATTTCATCTTAACATTGGATAAACTTCATGAGATATTTTGGAATGGTGTTGCGCTTTTCCACCTTGATATTCCTGAGTTTATCTTTGAGTGCCAATTTCCTATGGTCACTGCTGCTTTGGAATAGATCCGTCAAAGCCTTCCAAATTGCATATGGTGTGTCTTTCCCATGGAGGCTTGAGAAAATGTGGTCTCATACTCCCTCCAATAGGATCCTCCTTGCCTTTGCCACTTTATTTTTCCATGCATGAATATTTGCAGCATCTGCAGCATCAGGTTTAGGAACATCTTTTTCAATGAATTATTTCAACCCATTGTCTTCGAGTACTTCCTCCATCCTTTCCTTCCAAGAAACGTAGTTAGAACTTTCCTCGAGGGCATACTCTAACCTCAAGCCATTGAATCCATTTTTGATCTTGAATCAGTTGTAGCACCAAGAAATTCTTTCTGCAAATTCAAATTCTATCCAGTCACAAAATCAGCTTCTACTTCACTTCTACAATTTCCTGTGATCCCATACCATGTATAAATTATACAACAAGCATGTATATCTTGGATTCACCCGATATAACAATGTACTAAATTTAAATACTGAATCGCTTCTATAAATATTTTGCATAATTAAAAGCACAATCGCTAATCACATGAACATGAAGAAAGATCAATCACACACAACACAGATAATTTCCCAGGGAAATATTACAGCTAAAAACCCCACTATCTTCTATTGTATATTAAGCATGGATCATGAAACAATTACATACAAAAATATCCTCACAAGAACCCTCAGTACATCAGCTAATTGTCTCACACTGTCATATGTGAAACTGACCAACACATAGCCAATTCTTAGCCTCCAAACCACCTGCCTTGCTTGCATAATCCCTGATGGTAAATATCCCTGAAAGATAGGAATTATTGCCTACCTTTACTGTGCAAGTATCATGGGAAATCCAATGGGGGTTTACCTGCCCGTGTGTAAGCAGATAATCCTGCAACTGATAGTCAACTTCCCTTTCACCTAGAACTAAACTGGGTCTCCACTGGATCTGACTTGCATGCAGCTAATAATAGTAAATCCTCAGTTGCATGCAAGATCACTGCTTGTGAATTAATTAGTATTTAATTCACTAGATCTATCACTAGTGTAGCTAAAATTACAACTAGCACAACTGAGTTTAACTCACTTAATTGAGTTAAACTGTTTACAACTTGCACCAACTCATGCACCATTGCACTTCGAATTATGTTACAACTAGAATTACTCTGCATGTCCCACCTACCAAAATCTAACTTGAAATCCACTAGCTAACTGAATTTATCACTTTCAGTTAACTCATTAAATTCCACATTGATAATAGATTACAGTTTAATGTCCATATAAATTAAGGGATAGTAAAAATAGACATGCACCCAAAAATAGCACTGTGGGCCCCACCCTAGTTTGGGTGCTTGATGTAACCAGGTGCTTAATGCAACCAGGTGCTTAATGCACTAGGTGTGGGAGATGAATCTTCCTGTTGAATCTCAACAGTACAGTCAGCAGACGATGTCAATATTGTGATGTGGTAGCACTTGCGGGGTTTCCACATGGAAGGTAGATTTTGTAGCTTCTGATTAGAAAAAATATCAATATGGGCGACACGTGGCAGCTCTGATGGGATGCTACATGGCATGATAATGTCATGCTAATTTCATCATGCAAATGACTAAGGACCCCTAAGTACCTAAGCATAAGGAATGGTCAAATGGACCCTAGCATAAAGTTTAATGGCATGGTTTCAACAAGGTCCTATGTGTTGGTTGTATGGTTAAAGCTCTAACCTTTAAGGTATGAATACCAATCAATAGTTGAATTAATTAAGCCCCATGACCATGGAGATTGGTATGTATATGCTTCCAATAAATTAGGGTAAAGCATGCTCATGACTCACTTTTGATATGAGATCTTCAATTGATTCTAGTTCATTGCTAGTTGTTGGTCTCTCTTTCAAATCATTTCAGACAAAGGACACATTTTATTTTTTTTGTTATGGTTTCATTGGCCATAGGCTACAAAAAGGTGACACATAGGAAAATGTTGTGAACTGGCTATACATGTTTTGACATAACATAGAGATATAATCACCAAGGTGTTGTAGAATACTAGTCTTTCCAACCGATTACATATGTCATACAGTGAGTCAATCCAACGCAAGAGGTGCCATGGAGGACTAGGCTTGTTACCTAGTTACATATATTTCATAGTGAGTCGACACAACAAAGAGGCACCACTGAGGAAATGCCTATGAATTAGCTATATATATTTTGACATAAAATAAAGATATGATCGCCAAGGTGCCATGGAAGACTATTCTTGCCAACTAGTTACATATGTCATACTGTGAGTCGATACAACACAAGAGGTGCCATGAAAGACTAGGTTTGTCAATAAGCTCTATATATTGCACGATGAGTTGATACAACGAAGAGGTTCCATGTAGGACAATTATATGAACTAGATATATATATTTTGACATAACACAGAGATATAATCACCAAGGTGCCATGGAGGACAAGATTTCCAACCGGTTACATATGTGGATATAACGTGAGTTGTCGCAAATGAGGACAAGCCTTGTGAAATGACTATATATTTTTTGATATAACACAAAGGTATAATCACTAATATTTATTTGCATGTGGACATGTGGCTCGCACCCCCATTGTTGAGTTGAGATATACCATAGTAAAAAGGTCAGTAAGGAGGTCGAGTAAGTACCATCATGTAGCACAGTTGGCATGAAGTTTGTATTGTGTTCACCAAGACCTAGGTTTGAACCCCGACGATTGTAAGGTTAGATTATTTTATTAGTTGACACCATGATGTTCATTTTTTGGATGTTTAACAAACTAGAGAAGTACATTTTGTAGAATCAACATAAAAAAAGGTCTATTCTGTGTAACATTCCCTAAAATGCGTATTTTGTATAACAATTAATTTGATATAGTTTTTGGGGCTTTTTAAGACCCATTTAAAGTCCAAATTGAATTCTATAAGAAGCTTAATGATCATGGTTCATTAGTGATCATGGTTCATTAGTGAAGAAATAAGTTCCAAGATGCAGTTTATGTGACTAGATTGATGAGTGGGATGATGTAGATTTTTGATAGGGTATGGTAGGGCATTGACAATAATATGAAAATAGAAGGTTATTCAATTTAAAGAGTTATATTGGTTAAAGAGCAGGTGGATAAAATTTTAAATATTTTGAAAAGAGGTCCACAAGAGGTCAAAGAAGAAGGTGGGTTCCTCCATTAAGGCTGGAGCCTCAAGAAATTTAGAGCCTACAACAAGTGGAAGCTTGAATATAACTGAGGTTGGTGCCTCAATCAAGTTGGAGCCTAGAGTAAGTTGAAGCTTCCTCATCACAAAGGTTGGTGCCTCAATCAAATTGTAGCCTACAGTGAGTTTTTGCTTGCAGAATTTCGAGGTTGGTGCCTCAATTAGGTTGAAGCCTACTTCAAGTAGTAGCTTGCATATTTTGGGGGTGTGTGCCTCTAGCAGGTTAGTGCCTCCATATCTATGTAATGAATTGAAGAAATTAAGAAGAAATAATTTCTGGTTTTCTCCCATGTGGGTTTTCATGTAAAGGCTTGTTCCCTCTTGTGTTGATGTGCTCGTAGATTTATGATGCATTGTTCTATTTATTGATATGACACAAATGGTTATGGTTAATTGTTGAATAATTATTTATTAATAAAAATTTTCAAAGTTGTAAAATTGTTATCGCACTAATTCAACCCCCCTCTTAGTGTGATCTTTGGTCCAACAAATTGCATGGAGCTCATTTGATAAATACAAAGCTAAATATTGTGTGGAACTATGGGGTGTATTCACCACTCAAGGACTGAAAAGCCGAGGAGGAAAAGAGTAAACATAGAGATAAGTATCAATTTCCAGATTGAAGAATTTTTTTATTTTAGTTGTGATTTGAAATTGATTTAAAATTTTAGGGTTAATGCTATAAACAAATCTGTTGATGAAGGTATGTTTGAATTAATTTAAAATTTTTAAGATGAAATTGATAAGACTCACATGCTTGTGATGTAGGAGTGACTACTGAACTATCTGACACAAATACATGATGTTGATTGCAAGGAAAACAACATTAGTTCAATAATATTAGTGTTCTCTACAACTGCACACTGGAGTTGAAGACTTTAGGGACTAGGCCATTGTTGTGAAAAAACAACCCTGTGATATGCATTAATCACCATGAGGTATTACATGACGCATGTGTTATGTTATTATATCAAAGAATGGGTATGCCTTGGCTAAGAAGATTATTCTTGTGAAAGGAATCCTTGCTAAGGGATGGATTTCTCAAGGGACTAATGAAGTAGATAAGTGGACGCATGAACATGGAAGGAGAGTGACTACATGGAAGACAAAATGGATCACCCCAGGGACTGAGAAAGTAGTGAAGGGGATCTCTAAACTTGGAAAGTAAATTATATTTAAGGAATCATGTAGATAATGATTAGGAGTAGAGATATAGCAAGTGTATTTTAGGAAGCAATGAGCTAAATTTGTTCCCTAAAGGAGCACTGAGCATAGTGGATAGCATGGCTAGAGATTAGGGGAGGATCATGCTCCAAAATAAAGTGATTGAATAGGACAAAGTGCAAGGGAATAATTTTGGACCATATGAGACCACTTGGAAAATGGTTGATCAGATGAGGGTATCTCACCAATTTTGTTCATTGTGTAATTGAATGTAAAAATGGTTGTTTATATAAAACTCGTTGTTAAAAGTTTGTGTTAGGGAATATAACATTGAACATAGTTACCGATCAAGTGAGAAAATTACCGATTTCCCGTTTTTTTGAGGTAGAAAAAAACACCTGATTTTGAAAAGTGGTTATTCAGAATAACCTTTTTTTATTTTTGGAGCTTATTTTTGGCACTTCAAATTTTCTTATGTATCATTTTTTTTTTAATTTTTACTGATTTTCATGCTGATTTCAAAAGTGTTGATGTAACATCGACCCATTTTTTTTAGAGGACTAATTTTTGATAATTTAATTGTTTTTATGTATCAAGTATGAACATTTGTTTTAAAATGTTAGTGATTTTCATGTTAATTTTGAAAAGTGTTGATGCAACATCAACCCTTTTGCTTTAGAGGGCTTATTTTTTACACTATAAATTTTCTAATGTATTAAGTGTGGATAATTTTTTTATAAATGTTGGTGATTTTCATTTTGGTAATAAAACATTAAAAAAAATAAAAAAACATGACCAAAAAAAAATCAAATATAAAATATATATAAAAATGAATTTAAAAAAACCCATAAAAATGTAAAAAAAAAAACTACTTATACATATATATATATATATATATATATATATATATATATATATATATATATATATATATATAGATATATATATATATATATATATATATATATATCGAAAAATAAATAAATATATGGGGAAAGAATTAAAAAAATACATAATTTAAGGAAAAAAATAAAATGAACACAAAACAAACCGCGTAATTAAAAAATAATAATAAAATACAAAATTTAAAATGAATAAATTAAAAAAATTAATTAATTAATTAATAAAAAAAAATAATTAAAATTAAAAAAAAATAATAAAAAAAAAATTTATTTTTTTAAAACTAAATAAAATTTAAATTAAAAAAAACAGAATCAATTTTTTTTTTTTACCTAGGCAGGCCCCTACCTAGGTCAATTCCGATTCCATGAATCGACCTGTCCGCCCATGTCTGCCTGGCGGTGGCCCTGGGTGGCCAGGTGGCCAAGTCGATTCTCGAAATCGACCTAAGGCTATGGATTTTTTTTTTTGTTAATTTAAAATTTTTGGATTATTTTATTTATTTTTTAAATATTATTATTATTATTATTATTATTATTATTTAATTTTTTATTTAATTATGTTGTTTTTTTTTAACTTAAAAAAAATGTTTTCGATGTGTTTTTTTTGGGGGGCACTAATTTTTTATTTTTATTTTCTAAAATTATGTGCTTTTTTGAAATTCTTTCCCCATATATATATATATATATATATAGTCTACAAGTTAATTTTGTTTTCCTTAAAACATTTTTATGGGTTTTTTATATAAAATTTTCTATATTCAATATTATTTTTCATGTTTTTTTTTAATGTTTTATTACCAACATGAAAATAAAAAATTTATCCACACTTAATACATTAGAAAATTTAAAGTGTAAAAAATAAACACTTTTCTCCCGACATACTATGGACTAGAATCCCAACATAATATGTCTATCCCAACATACTATGCATGAGGATGGACTAAAATCCTGGACATTCCCAAAAATCTCCAGAAATCCTTAGAGAAAAATTAAATAAATAAACTTTATTAGATGGGAGAAAAAGATGTAATAAAATTCTCAATAAAGCGGAAAGTTACTGAGAAAAGGTAGGAATAAAACTGGGCTGAGGAAAAGCTAGTTTTAAAAGAATCTTTTGTGGAAAAAACAAAAGAAAATCCTAGGCTATGGGAAACAACATCCCATAATAACGAGACATCGTTATGGAAATAGGCGGAGGGAAAGAAGGCTTAAATAAGCCATCACTAGTGTGACAAAGGGGTCATCTACACTGGGGAACATAGGTTGCTTCTCGGGGGAGATCTGTGGAATAGCTTATGGCTGAGAGGAAAAGCAGTCTCTACACATTGGTATGTGTTTTCTATGATTTTCGATATATGTGCCTACTATGAATTTTTAATTAAGTTTAACTGTTAGGGATTGGGAATGAATCTAAATTATATACAAATGTCTGATATGAATAAGAAATATGTTGGATAGGTCTCTGTCAAGTTCTATTAGTAACCGAAATCTTAGATTTAATTTTATAATGTTAAGTAAATACTTAGCTGTGTATTGTACAACGTCCATCTTGTCATGTGTATTTGACAGAGTCTCATATGTAATTAAAAACAATTAAGTTTCCAATTATGCTACATAGACTCAAGAATTTCTATTAGATAAACAGACATAATTCAGAAACCCAGGAAGGGATCCTATTGTGATGTTTATTAATAATTATAATTGCAGAAGGTATTTTGTAAAGTATTACTAGAAAAAATGAATAAAGAGTACTAAGCTCCATAGAAATTAAGACAAAAATAGATATTCTAGCATGACCATCTGTCTTGGTACATGACATCATTTATAGCTTACAACGGATTAGACAAAGCTGATGTAAATTACTGTTAGTAATGTAAAATTGAGGAAATTTACATTCTTTCGAATAAAACAAATATCTTAAACAATTAGATAACTCAGATCTAAATATGTACATGCCAAACATATATATATATATATATATATATATATATATATATATATATATATATAAACTGTCAGAGTATATGAAACATAAAAGTCTGTATGTTGTCAAAATTCATATACATAAAGTGCTAAATACCAGTCCTCTTAAAAGAGCTGAGAAAATAAATGTTACATGACTTTACAACTTTGGGGATTCAATATTCAAACCATAAAGTAAATATGTCAAAACCAGTATGGCCTTAATAACAAATTATACAAATGATGAACTAAGTGCATTTCCTAGAATCTGGAATGGTACTGCAACCGACCTGAGAAGTAAAGAAGCTATCTGTCAGTTGAGTCTGAATGAAGATAGATGAGAATCGGGCATAAACTAGAGGAAGTGAAAGAAAACCTGGAACAAAATAGGAAATCTGAAATTAGAGTGAGATTGATAACATAAGTAAATAAAATAAGAAAATAAGTCATATGGCTAAGAGTATAGGAGGCAAGAGTATGTCACCTGATAATGCAGTTCATGACTTTGTCCTTTCCTCGTACCTATAGTGAGGAAATTTTGTAAGTAAGGGAATTTGAATACATATATGAAAACATTAAATAAGATGTGAAAACAACCTCAAAAACTAACATGAGTGACGAGGCATATAGGCTGGTTGGAATGTTGGTCAATCCTCAAAGAAGAGTAGCATCCTGGGTAGTGGTTACCCATGTTAAACTTAGAAAATTAAATTGAATTTAAGTACATGATATAGAAATAAACATGCAAGTATTTTATTAATTATCCTAGAAGAGAAAGTACTAATAAAAATAACAAAGAGGGATATTCTTTCAAACCTCTGCCCAAAAGAAGGTCTGCGTTAGCAGGCTGCGTAACCCTTGGTTGGTAAGAAATCCCTCTAAGAAATCAAATGAACAAGAAGAATATAAAAAGAGGATTAATGCATATGTAACTAAATCAATTGTATGAATAGAGCAGAATTGAAAACAAACATACAAAAATATGTATTATTCAGACTTGGGGATATTACTCTAAATTAAATAGTTGAATTCAGTACATGAATGGACAAAAGAATATTGTGAAGACCTATATGCATAACTAGATATGAAAGAAAATCAATATGATAAACTAAAAACGTTGTATCTAAATCAACGACAACACCTCATGAAGATGAGGTAGTTATGAGGCATACTGCCCATAAGGATAACATATGCACACCATCATTAAAATAAAAAATGAAATAACAATGAAGTCTACATCAGAAGTAAATAAGGAGGAATTCTCGAAAAATAGGATAACCCAAAATTATAATCTAAAATACTACTCTACAGGAGACAATTCCATCTAATTAAATTAACAATGTGGAATACATACTATAGTCGTAACCATTTTGAATATAAGAAAATACTAGCTCCTAATGGATGCAGAGACAACATATGAAGCGTGAGAAAACAAAGAAGAAATTATTGAATGGTCACGCAGAATCATGTCAACATATTGCACAAACAAGCCTGTCATATATGATGTAAATTAAATTACAGTGAGGAAAAAGCATAAACACAAAGACAAGACCACTGTAGTCTCTATACCAGACTTATAAATCGAAAAGCATTTAAAAATTCTGAATCCAAACATGACTAATGGAGCATTGCACTACCGAAAAATATAGAATTAAACCACGCTAGTGCCTTGAATAGCACCATGGAAATTTCATATCTACAAATAGTGAATAGAAATTAAAAAAGTCATACCAAACAGAGGATACCCTACGTGAGGATCTGGTTAACAATAGTATAATTCAATTTGAAAACTACGATGATCAGGTTAGGTACGCTCTATGAGGGAAGATTGAAAATAATCTCTTTTAAATTGACAAGGGAATGAACTTCAAGAGAAAAAATAATCAATCTTGGCTATATAACATTTAAAACAAGGGTTCCCAACTAGCTAAAGGTCTCTTAGGCCAATTAACTAGAAAATTGGGGTTTCAAAGAAAATAAAATTGAAAAACCCCAAATCCCATGTTTGGGAACACAATTATACACATTAAAAGAATGTATCTAAGAAAATGTATCCGGAGAGGGTAAAACATGGTTCAAAACTGATACTTTTAAAATATCGAGAATGTTATTTAAACAAACCCAGAAAACAAGAGTTACAAACAAAACAAAATCCTAGAAAATTCAAATCGTAAGAGAGGGTCAATGAAGGGGCTTACCTTTCTGTGCATGGAGAGCAGTTGAGCTCGTTCTAGTCGCCATGGCATTATCAAGGGATGGCATCATGATTCTATGTGTAGTGGGAATAATATTGGCTATGCCAAGAAAAATAACATAGCCTTAAAAACAGAGCTCGCAACGAAAAATACACAGTAAATGTAAAAAAAAAAAAATGAGGATAGGGAATTACCTGAAGAGGTGAGGGAGAAATGGTCGAAACCCTAAAAATTTGCTCTCACATTCCTCCATTTCCTCTGCAAAAACCAACATAAGTAAGCTAGCATCATAACCTTTAGAAAACGAAAAGGGAAACATAAAATTTTACCAATGAAAATCCATGGAATGGCTTACTTGGAAAATTATGGAAGCAAACCCTTTGTTGAGGTCATAAAATACTACAATTTCCATCAATTTAGAGACAAAAGCATGCACATGAGAGTGAATAAGGCCACACTGATGGTTAATAAAGAGAAAATATCTCAAGCCATAGACATGGTGGAGGATTCATCACAAATCGAAGGGTGAAATGAGGTTGCAGGTCTGTAATGGAGGAAAACTCTAGAGATTAGAGCGGCCAAGACAAAAGGGTCGAAATGATGAAATGAAACCATAGGTTGGGTAGTCAAAAACCTTAAGGTTTCTTCAAGAGATCCCAACCATTGATTCTAGCTGCAGATCTCAGGCATAAAAGTGGCGCCTTGAATGGGTAAGAGAGTCATGTGAAGGCCATGTGAGATGTCCACTT
Organism: Pinus albicaulis; assembly: GCA_034641835.2. Taxonomy (NCBI): domain Eukaryota; kingdom Viridiplantae; phylum Streptophyta; class Pinopsida; order Pinales; family Pinaceae; genus Pinus; species Pinus albicaulis. The sequence goes on from CM076578.1 coordinate 697,596,370, forward strand.
GGAGGTCTAGGAGTGGGTGAGATCACTTGTGGGGTATATGATATTAAAACAAAAATTAAAACAATAGACCTATTCATACTTACCTTAAATGTAATGCATTCATCCCAAGTGTTGTGATATAATTAAGGTAAGGAACATACGTTATATGTATGGAAAATAGTTATATATATATATATATATATATATATATATATATAAGTAGTATATGTGGAATATGCTAAGTAGGATTGTAATTATATAATAGTATAGGTAAGGGATAGTTCTATTGTAGGTAAATGAGAATGAAATAGTATTAAGGGTTAAGGATTAAGGAGATTATAAATGAAATAATATAAGGAGGGATTTAATTTGAGATTAGAGTATATTTCATGAAATAGCTAGGGAATTAAATCTTTAAGTTGGAGGTGTAATATTTCATAATATTAAGGGGGAACTTATCGAATACAATTAAGTAGTGATGCGAAAACTCTTATGGATAAAATCGAGTAAATTACGTTAATAGCAAAGATTTATGAATGAAAATATGTTGAGAGGACCAATATTGATTAAGTAAATGAATTATAGTATGAAAACAAAAAAATTGGGACGTGTTACAAGTGGTTTCAGAGCTCAAGTTAAAACTCTGGGCTTATGGATCCCAACACAAAACAAAACTCTGTTGTCAAAAAATTAAATTATGAAGTAATTTCATATGCTAATTATGAGTGCTAATTATGTTTTGTGCATCAAATTAAAGTGAGGAAAAGTTGCAGCTACTATCATGTCTAACATAGAGGAGTTGTATGTGGAACTGAGGGATGAGGAGGCCCCACCAGATCCAAATGCTCAGATGCTGGAGATTATTAAGAATTTGTAGCAGGAAATGGTTCAACTGAGGACTAGCAATGAACATTTACTGCAAGCCAAAAATGATAAAGAGAGTTTGATAAGCGAATTAACCTCCATATGTAGTCATAGAGATGGAGAAATAGAAAGGAAAAGGAAAGAAACATAACCCAACTCAGAGAGTTCTGAGAGTGCGGAAGAATTTGGTAAAACAGATTCAAAATCTAAAAATAAAAAGGAGTTGCAGGGGGGAATTCCACAAGATCAAGCCTCCAACCTTTGATGGGGAAAAGGAAGAGGATGCGAAAGCCTGGATCTTGAATATGGTCAAATACTTCCAAGTATATGAATACAAAATTAATTTGAAAGCAATATTGGCAGTTTACCAATTGCAAGGTAAAGCCAGACTTTGGTGGGAAAAGACCAAAATCATACACTTGCGTGATGAAAAGACTGTTTCATGGGAATAATTTCAAGAGAAATTCAAATTTTGATACCTCAGTGAGAGGTATTATGATGACAGGGAAAAGGAATTTCATGAGCTAAGGCTTGGAAACCTCACTATTGATGAATTTGTGATGAAGTTCACAAATTTACTCTGCTATGTTCCATACATAAGGGAAGAAAAAGCTAAAGTACAAAAATTTCTGAACTGTTTTCCCACTATTTACAAATAAAGAATTGAATTTGACAATCTTAAAACCATGGATGAGGCTTTTTGGAAAGCACGACCGTGCTACCAGAAATTTAAAGGAAAGAATGATCAGCTAAAAAAATGGCAAAATAAGGAAAAAGGAAATGTTGGGGCAAGTTCAAAAATATCCAAACCAACTTATCTGAATAATTTTGGGAAAAACCACCAGTGAAAAAGGTTCAATAAGAGTGGTGAGAATCAAGTCGCCCATTCCCACACCAGTTCCAAGCCCACGGAAGGGAACAACAAACCAGAACTATGGTAAAGACCAAGGAACCATTGAAATGTTGGGGATGCAGTGAGCCTAACATGTTGCGAGACTGCCCACACAACGCTCGTGAAATTCAGAACATTCAAGCAGCGCTGGAAGCAACCAGAAGGAATGATGTTGCCTGAAACATCCCTCGGATCAGCTGAACATTAGAAGACAGACAAACTAAGCATCAATCAACTATTATTGAAATTGAAGGTATCATCTTTGACCAACCTTTGTCTATTTTAATTGATCTAGGAGCTAGCTTAAGTTATATTAGTCCACACATAGTGGAAAAATGTGAACTGAAAACATAAAAATTTCAGCACTCTTGGCTGGTGCAGTTGGCTACATGGAAAAAAATGAAGGTCACACATAAAATACCCAAAATTCCTATAAATTTAAATGGGTACATTACAGATTTCAAATTGAATATAGTTCCCTTAGGATCTTATGACCTCCTAGTTGGAATGGATTGGCTGGAACATCATAAATAAATAGTAAATTTCTTAGAAAAAACAGTGAGTTGTACTAATGCTCTAGGAAAGTCTATGGTAGTGAAGGGGAAACCAAAACCTGTGTAAGTTAGGAAAATTTCTGCATTACAACTGAAGCGGATAGAAAGGAAATATTGTCTAGTGTATGTTGTTAAGATTGAATATTTGGAACAATAAGCCAAAAATGAACTTGTAGAAAGCTTACCGGTGATCAAGGATTTCCAGGATGTATTTCCTGCAGAAATTCCTCAACTTACCCCATGAAGAGACATTGAATTTTCTATTGAGGTGGTACTAGGGGCCACCTTAATTTCCTGAGCCCCTTATAGAATGAGTACTCCTGAACTGTTAGAGCTGAAATTCAGTTGCAATAATTGCTAAACAAAGGGTACATTAGAACAAGTGTGTCTCCATGTGGAGTGCCAATTTTGTTTGTCAAGAATAAGGATGGAACCCTCTAGATGTGCATATATTACAAAAAATTAAACAAGTTAACCATCAAGAACTAGTACCCTCTCCCATGAATAGATGATTTGTTTGATCAAGTGAGGGGGGAAACCGTGTTCTTAAAAATTGACTTGAGAACTGGTTATCATCAGCTACGTATTAAAGATGAAGATATCCATAAGACAACCTTTCGAACTCAGTAAGGACATTACGAGCTTGTATTTTTACCCTTTGGGATCACAAAGACCCCTGCTACGTTCATGTGCCTCATGAAAATTTTTCTACACAAACATTTGGACAAGTTTGTGTTGGTATTCATAGAAGATATTCTGGTGTACTCTAAAAAATAAGAAGAACACCAGGAACATCTTAGAATAGTACTTCAAAAACTTAGAGAACACCAACTGTGTGAAAAAATTAGCAAGTGTGAGTTTTACAAACCCAAGATTCAATATCAGGGACATTTTATTTCCAAAGAAGGATTGGCGATAGATCCAGAAAAGATACAAACAATTTTAAATTGGCCTGTACCCACTAATGTACTAGCAATACGATCATTTATGGGTATTGCTGAATATTACCGCAGATTTGTAGAAGGATTTTCTACATTGGCTTACCCCATCACATCTTTGCAGAAAAAGGGGATGAAATTTGAATGGACAGCTAAGTGCCAAGAGAGTTTTGAACAACTAAAAAAAAAATTAGCCACTGCACCTTTCCTCAAAATTGCTGATCCAGCTAAAGAGTTTTTTGTGTGTACTGATGCTTGTATAGAAGGTCTGGGAGGAGTATTGCTACAAGATAATGCAATAATAGCCTATGAGTCCTAAAAATTGAAGAAGCATGAGAAAAATTATGCAATGTATGACTTGGAATTAGCTATTGTCATACATACAATAAAAATGTGATGAAACTATCTGTTGGGTAATAAATTTGTGTTGATGACTGATCATATTAGTCTAAAGTATTTCTTTAGCCAACCTGATTTAAATGCAAGGCAAGCAAGATGGTTAACTTTCCTTAGCGAATTTGATATGGAAATCAAACACATAAAAGGAAAGGAAAATTGAATTGTTGATGCCTTAAGTAGACATTCTCATAATTTTTTTTCATATACAGTGAGTAGTGTAAAATTTGATGTGGAATAACAAATCCAAGAAGTATTATCGCAAGATCCTCAATATTTGAAATTGCAGGAAAAACTACAGCAAGATGAATATTCAGGATACACCATGAATTCGAAAGGATTGATCAGTTACAAGCAGAGAATGTATATTCCAAATGTATCTACCTTAAAGCATGAAATATTAGATGAATACCATAAGAGACCTTATTCAGGTCATCCAGGTTATCAAAATATGGTGACAGGTTTGCAGAAAAACATGTTTTGGCTAGGAATTAAGAAGGAAATAGCTTATTACTTGGCAAGGTGTTTGGAATACAAAAAAATTAAAGTGTAGCATCAACATCCTACTGGTTTATTAAACCCACTTCCCATTCTAGAATGGAAGTGGGAAGTGGTATCCTTGGATTTTATTACAGGACTTCCACAAACCAAATACCAGCATGACTCAATTATGGTGGTGGTCGACACATTAACCAAAGAAGCACATTTTCTGCCTATACAGTCCCATTTTGGGACAAAAAAAGTGGCCAATGTTTTCATGAAAGAAATCTTTAAACTCCACGGAATACCAAAGATGATTATCTATGATAGGGATGCAAATTTTACCTCTGCCTTTTGGAAAAAACTATTTGGGGGAATGGGGACAAAGCTGAACTTCAGTACAACTTACCATCCTCAAACAGATGGACATACATAAAGGAAAAATCAGATATTGGAGGACATTCTTCGCATGTATGTGATGGACTGACCCACCAACTAGGAAGGTTTTCTGCATTTTGCATAATTTTATTACAATAATAGGTATCAACCCTCCATTAAAATGAGCCCATTTGAAGTTTCATATGGAAAAAAATTCCACACTCCACTTAGCTAGAGTCAACTAGAAGACAAACTAGGAGTTGGACCTGACGCACTACATGAGATGGAGTGGATTGTGAAACAAATACTACATAACATTAAAGCAACTCAAGACCACCATAAGAGTTATGTGGATAAGAAAAGAATTTACATAGAATTCAAAATTGGAGATCATGTGTACTTGATAATTAAACCTCGCAAAAGTACCTTGTATACCGGCAGTTGTGCTAAGTTAGCACCATGATACTACGGGCCCTTTGAGGTTTTGGAGAGAGTGGGCCCAATAGCTTACAAATTGGCTCTACCTAGTTATATTAAAGTTCATAACACTTTTCATGTTTAATTGTTGAAGAAGTATGTACATGACCCTTCTCATGTGGTTGACTGGACTTTGATACAGGTGGAAACATAAGGGGACTTTCTTCCAGAACCACTTCGTATATTGGAATAGGAAGAAACCATGCTTTGGAATAGAACGGTGGCTCAGGTGAAAGTGCAGTGGAAGCAATTTTCACTTGAGGAAGTTACCTGGGAGCGAGAAGAAAGTGTGAAGGAAGCGTACCTAGCATTGTTCAATGAATAAGCAGAGAAATCTGCAACGCTGAGGAAAATGTTTTTGTTTAAAGGGGGGGGGGGGACTATGTAATACCCATATTTACAACTTTTATATTTTGTGAATAAAACTAAGGTTCAGGTGGACCTAGGGAATAATTATGTATGAACATGTTTATTTTGAAATTAATAAATAATTGGGAATTTAATATTAATGTGTAAAGAAAGACTCTAATGAAGACCAAGAATTCTTATCCATGAGGATGGACTAGAGTATATATATATAAACCCTCAGAGTATATGAAACATGAAATTCAGTATGTTGTCAAAATTCATATACATAAAGTGCTAAATACTAGTCCTCTTAAAAGAGTCGAGGAAATAAATGTTACGTGACTTTAAAACTTTGGGGATTCAATATTGAAACCATAAAGTAAATATTTCTAGAGAGTATGGCCTTAATAACAAATTATACAAATACTGAACTAAGTGCATGTCCTAGAATTTGGAATGGTACTGCAACCATCTTGAGAAGTAAAGAAGCTATATGCCAATTGAGTTTGAATGAGGAAATATGAGAATCGAACATAAAATAGAGGACATGAAATAAAACCTCGAAAAAAATAGGAAATATAAAATTAGAGTGAGATTGATAACATAAGTAAATAAACTAAGAAAATAAGTCATATGGTTAAGAGTATAGGATGCACGAGTATGTCACCTGAGCATAATCTTCATGACTTTGTCCTTTCCTCGTACCTATAGTGAGGAAATGTTGTAAGGGTATTTGAATACATATATGTAAACATTAAATAAGATGTCAAAATAACCTCAAAAACTAACCTGAGTGAGGAGGCATATAGGCTGGCTGGAATGCTGGTCAATCCTCGAAGAAGAGTAGCAACCTGGGTAGTGGTTACCCATGTTAAACTCAAAAAATTAAATTGAATTTAAGTACAACCTATAGAAATAAACATGAAAGTATTTTATGAATTATCCTAAAAGAGAAAATATTGATAAAAATAACAAAGAGGGGTATTCTAACAATCCTATGCCCAAAAGAAGGCATGTGTTAGCAGCCTGTGTAACCCTTGGTAGGTACGCAATACCTATAAAAAATCAAATGAACAAGAAGAATATGCAAAGTTGACTAACACAAATGTATCTAAATCAATTGTATGAATAGAGCAGAATTGAAAATAACTATACAAACATATGTATTATTCAGACTTGGGGATATCACTCTAAATTAAATAGTTGAATTCAATAGACACATGGATAAAAAAAGATTGTGAAGACCTGTACGCATAAATAGATATGAAAGAAAATAAATCTAATAAAATGAAAACGTTGTATCTAAATCAGCGACACCACCTCATGAAGATGAGGTAGTTATGAGGCACACTTCCCATAAGGATAACATATGCACAACATCATTAAAATAATAAATGAAATAGCAATGAAGTCTAAAACAGAAGTAAATAAGGAGGAATTCTGTAAAAATAGGATAACACATACTTATGATATACAATAATACTCTACAGGAGACAATTCAATCTAATTAAATTAACACTGTGGAATACATACTATAGTCGTAACCATTTTGAATATAAGAAAAACTAGCTCCTAATGGATGTAGAGACAACATATGAAGCATGAGAAAACGGAGACGAAATTATTGAATGGTCATGCAGACTCAGGTCAGCGTATTGCATGCACAAACATATCATATACGATGTAAATTAAATTACAGTGAGTGAAAAGTATAAACACAAAGATGAGACCAACATAGTCTCTATACCAGACTTATAAATAAAAGAGAAATTAAAAATTCTGAGTGAAAATTTGACTGATAGAGCATTGTGTTACCGAAAATATAGAATTAAACAACCTTAGTGCCTTGAATAGCACCATGGAAATTTCATATATAGAGATTGTGAATAGAAATAAAACAATACTACCAAACAGAGGATACCCTGTGTGAGGAGCTGGTTAACAATAGTATAATTCAAGTTGAAAACTACGATGAACAGGGTAGGTACCCTACGTGAGGGCAGATTGCCAATAATCTCTTTTAAATTGGTAAGGGAATGAACTTCAAGAGAAAACAAAATCAATCCTGGCTATATAACATTTAAAACAGGAGTTCCCAACCAGTGAAAGGTCTCTTAGGCCTATTAACTAGACAATTGGGGTTTCAAAGAAATTAAAATTGAAAAACCCCAAATCCCAAGTCTGGGAACACAATTATGCACATTACCAGAATGTATCTAAACAAAGGTATTCGAAGAGGGTAAAACAGGGTTCGAAACCCATACTTGTAAAATATCAAGAACGCCATTTAAACAAACCCAGAAAATCAAAGTTACAAAAAAAAACAAAATCCTTGAAAATTCAAATCGTAAGAGAGGGTCAATGGAGGGACTTACCTCTCTGTGCGTGGAGAGACGTTGAGCTCGTTATAGCCGCCATGGAATTTTCAAGGGATGGCATCATGATTCTATGTGTAGTGGGCAGAATATTATCTCTGCCTTAAGAACAGAGCCCACAATGAAAAATACACAGTAAATGTAAAGAAAAAAAAAAGAGAGGATAGGGAATTACCTCAAGAGGCGTGGGAGAAATGGTCAAAACCCTGCAAATTTGCTCCCACATTCCACCATTTCCTCTGCAAAAACCAACATAAGTAAGCTAGCATCATAACCCTCAGAAAATGAAAAGGGAAACATAAAATTCTACCAATGAAAATCCATGGAATGGCTTACCTGGCAGACTGTGGAAGAAAACCCTCTGTTTAGGTCATAAAATACCACAATTTCCATCAAACCAGAGAAAAAACCACACATAGGAGCATGAAGAATGCCACACTGATGGTTAATAAAGAGCGAAGCTCTCCAGCCACATACATGGTGGAGGATTCATCACAAATCGAATGGTGAAATGAGGTTGCAGGTCTGTAATGGAGGAGAACTCTAGAGATCAGAGATGCCACAACAAAAGGGTCGAAATGATGAAATGAAACCATAGGTTGGGTAGTAAAAAACCTTAGGGTTTCTTCAAGAGATCCCAACTGTTGATTCTAACTATCAATCTCAAGTGTACAAGTGGCGCCTCGAATGGGTAAGAGAGCCATGTGAAGGCCATGTGACATGGCCACTTGGAGGTCTAGGAGTGGGCCAAATCACCTCTGGGGCATGCATTATTAAAACAATAGACATATTCATACTTACCTTAAATGTAATACATTCATCCCAAGTGCTGTGATATAATTAAGGTAAGGACCATACATTATATGTATGGAAAATAGTTATATACATATAAGTAGTATATGGGGAATATGCTAAGTAGGATTGTAATTATATAATAGTACAGGCAAGGGATAGTTCTATGGTAGGTAAATAGGAATGAGATAGTATTAAGAGTTAAGGATTAAGGAGACTGTAAATGAAATAATATAAGGATGGATTTAATAGGGGATTAGAGTATATTTAATGAAATTGATAGGGAAGTAAATATTTAAGGTGGAGGTGTAATATTTCATAATATTAAGGGGACCTTATGGAATACAATTAAGTAGTGACGCGAAAACTCTTATGGATAGAATCAAGTAAATTACATTAATATCAGAGATATCTAAATGAAAATATGTTAAGAGGACTAGTATTGATTAAGTAAATGAATTATAGTATGAAAATAAATAAATTTGGGAGGTGTTACAAAATTTGTGGAAAGGAATGCAATGGAGTAACATTGGCCCAAGAGTGGAAGCACACAAAGGAGTGTGGGGAGAAGAGAAGACTAGGAAGATTAGGTAGAGACACAATCTAGTCTTTATACCTCTAGGTTTAGTGGGTGGAACCACTATGTGCTCTAGACTCGTGTATAGAAAATTGGAGACATGGTGAGCTCTAAAGCCTTGTGTGAATTGGTTGATTGGAATTAGCAGCAATTTCCTTGAGAAATTAACTCCTTAGACTTTGAATCTGGTTTAAGGGTGTTATGCTATAATAAATATTACATTGCAACTAGCCTACGGTTGGGTGGAGTCCCTCCCTCCGTTTCTAGTCATTAAGATTATCAGATAAGTATATTCACTTGTGTATAGAAAAATTGCACTATGAATGATGAATGCAGTTGTTATGTGTTATAAAAATGATTGTATCAACACCATTTAAAGGAGAAATGTGATATTTTTTATTGTCTCCAATGAGATGTCATCAATAGATTCTCATGGTTATTATGGTCTCGGAAGCAACTGTGTTTGCTAATAAGTTCCCGAGTTACAAATTCATGTGGTGTTATAAGAATGCTTAATGTGCTCTGTTAAGTTATTGTTGTGCGTGTGATTTCCATTGTTTGGCATGTTTTGGATCTTCTTGGTTCCTTGACTATTTGAAATTTTTGTTGTATTTCCTGGTAAAGGGATATTGATATTTCCATGAATTTTGTATAAGTAGATTTTATAGAATTGTGTGGAATCCATTAGACAATGGAATTTTATGCTACTATGTATAAATTTACTGAGTTTAGTAGCCATTGATTGGATTGACTTAGTGCCTATCATTAGGCATGTTGATAATTATTTTGATGTATTAAGGCTATGTTTAATGTTTGGAATGATTGTATAGCGTGAATGTTTTATTCTTGTCACAATAATGGTGCGAATAATTGCCCGATACCGTGAAAGGCTTCACAAATCCCTCGATGTCCTTAAGACTTCCAAGCCTAGTTTTCATAGAGAGATAGAATTATAATCAGATTGAACAAGCCTTGCTAGAGTTGTAATAAATGTAAAAAAACTTACCAAGGGAAGAGAACTTACTAACCTGTGATATTTATCACTAATTCCTTGGGTTATCCACCACTTATTGACCTACTTAGTGCTAATTAGCATGATGCAGGTTCTTCCAAGTTTATGTGTAGAAATATTGACGCGAGGTGTGTGGTGCAACAATATATCATTCCCATAAGTTTCCATGGGATGGGGAAGCCTTGATTTTTGGGTATGGAGAGATGTATGCCTTGGGGAATAGAGAAAATTATTCCTTGAGGGGACGAAGAAAAGTATGTTGTAGAGAACAAAGAAAAGTACATTCTTGGGAATAAACACAAAGGTACATTTGTTCTAGAGGATGAAAATGTTGATAAACAAAAATGATTTAATGTGAAATCATTGATTTTCATAAATGGATGGGACCTAGTGGGGTCTATGAAGTAGGGCGAGGTGGAAAATGCCACGTAGGTCTGGTAGGGCCACATGGATGCCACATGGGGTCCTAGAGTACATATATATGTGACATTACATGATAATTGTGTGACATGTGGTTGGAAGAATAACCGTTTTGGATGGCTCGAGAGTAGGAAAGCAAACGACACATGGAACTATGAGGGAATTCCATAGGGTAGTGTGACATTTCCCTGATGTTAGCAAGATGTAGTGGAAGTGGGTGACATGGAGGATTATGATGATGTGGTGCCTAGGTGGAAATGGCATGTGGAAGCTGAAATGGACATAATTGGATGCTAATTGTTTCAAATCTACATGACACATGGTGGTGGTTTTATGATGCCACTTTGTGTGGGGGTGCCCCACAATGATGATGTGGTCAGGATCCACATCTCTATGGAGCTTGATTTCTTGGAGATGTTTTGTAGTGCCAATTCATAGCAAGGAATAATGTTGATATAAGTCACAAAGTATACAACATGCATAGGATGATAATTATTCGTAGTAAGTGACATAAATATTTATTTCACACCACGAAGGTTTGTAATGGAGCATGTCTAAGAGGAGTGCTATGGCACGGTGACATAGTGAGTACCATGTTGGACCAAAGGTGATGTGGAGTAACTGCATATGAACTTGGGCCACCTTGTGGTAGTACTCGTCGATGTGGAAAGGGTTAAGGGGAGAAATTTAAAATGGGAATATATTTCAGTCTTGGAGTCATATTGAGGAAAACATTATATTCCCAGAAAGCTCTCGACGAGCTAAATGTGTTGGTGTTGTATAAAGTGAGTTACACAGACTTTGGGTGAGAAGAAATTTTGTAGCCCCATATTCATAATGAAACCAAGGAGTTTGGGTGAGTTAAAAATAACACCTTCCACAACCCATATTAGTCTAAGGGGGTGGGAGGGAGGATTATAGAGTGGTACCATAGCAAAGGTTTTATAGTGGACCTTTAGAGATAAGATTTGGTGTTCTGATACAGAGTATTAGAGCACCTAGGTTTAACACTTGGATTGAATAATTCTAGGAGTAATAGTTTAAGACCTTTGTTATAGTGTGGAATACCACACTTGGTGTTATTTAAAGGATGACTAATTTTTGTGTGCAGATGTGTGTTCATTCTATAATTTGATTAGTGATTGTGTGCATATGTGTGTTGATTATAGAATTTTATTAGTGATTGTGTGTTGTATGCATGTGTTGATATAATAATTGTGAAAGGATAGGAATGAAATATTATAATATGTTAGTTTTTCTCTAATTAGCATACTAAATCGCAGATGTCATGGCTTCTAGTCTTGGTAAAAAGGTTGATTACAAACTTAGTGATCAAATCAATATAAAAATGTTTATATGCACTTTTTATTCTCAGAATATTTGGCTTATGTGAGTTCTATATATGTGAATAACAATAGATCAACATAAATGTAAAAACACCCCTCCTAACTCCATAACCCAACCAAAGTTAAAATTATGTGGTTACTTTGCTGGCCCAACCCCTAATATACACTTATGGGAACAAGATTTAAAATTTACAAACGTTTTCAACTTCTACAGAATTTTAAATAAAAATATTCATTGCACTCGTCTCGTTGAGATGATTTAAATGATATAAATTTCACCTCAATTTGACTTACATATAAAAATTTATGGCCCCATGGAAGCCTCACAAAGGCCCACATGGTAGGTGGTGGGTCCGTACACCATCATGGCAGACGTACGTGGCACTTGATGCATAGACCTCATGGCAGGCACAAAACCAAGGAAGGTCAGGGTCATCCCATTTCCCCGTGATGTATTTATTTAACAAGAGCTAGGCATGGCCCCTAACCTTCAACTAAGGTTGAGGTTGGCCCTCACCTTCTCGGAACTGTAATGCAATGCGTCAAGTAGGCCTGACCTCCCCGACCTCTTGAATTTCTTGAACTCTCAACCTTTGGGCACAAAGATCTAGGTTGGCCCGCTGGAGGCCGGGCCTTCGAGGATGACCTCCTGGCCTTTGACCTTCTCGAATTGCAATGCAAAAAATTAATTTTTAACTTGAATTTTCTAGTTTAGCTAAAAATACATTATTTTTCTAAATTTCAATCTTTTCTTGTAGTTGTTCAAATAAAAAAAATTCGTAAGGAACTTAAGGCTAAAATTGAGGAAAAAATAATCATAATCAAAATAACAAAACTACAACACTTTCAAGTGCATTTCTTCACAAAAATACTTGGAGTTGTAAAAACTCATTAACAAAAAATAAAAACTTATTTTCTTGGTTTATGCATGACAAAATAAAGCCATAGGGAATGTAATCAAGACTTTGTTCGCTTCAATTTAATAATGTACTCAAGGCATGCAATAAATTTTCCAATATTTTTATAGAAAACTAAACATGCATTAAACACAAGATTACAAGTTCTTTCCAGATTATTCATTAACAATGTTGAGAACTCATTTATGCTTATGCAACCAAGCATCATCAAAATAAATAATTCCTGAAACTAGATATATATATATATATATATATATATATATTCTTGGTTTCTTGAGAAAATAAGAGATACCTATCTCCAAACTAATGGGAAACTAAGTCTAAGACTATGATTCCCCACCCAACCATAGACAACTACAACTAGGTCTCAGTTGTAATTGTCACCCCTGAGATGGATTCTATAGGTTGAGGGATCTTTTGCTTCAGGGATTGAAAAACATCCATTAGTTGAAACAGAGACTCTAGAGATTCAACCACCTCCACCTACTAGTTGTATTAAAACCAATAAAACACAGAGATTCTAAAGATTAGTAGTCTCCACCCTTCAAAACACAACACTGTGGTTCCACCCAATGTAGGAATTATATAACCCACGTTTAAATAAAAAGATAGCAAGGAAGCATCCAGAAATCCTCTAGGAAGTTTCCAAGATCAATTCCTTCACCCCATCCCTTTGGGATTTCCCAATAAACACCATATCCACCCTTTAGGCCACCGGGGACTCGAGAGGTAATCAATTCATCACTTGGTGATTTCTTCTAGCTCCTTTTCCAACTGAAAACTTTATTCCTTTTTTATTTTTAGCCTCTCTTAGTAATTCAAGATTATCTTTCTCCATTGATGCCCCTGTTCTCTCTCTCTCTCTCTCTCTCTCTCTCTCTCTCTCTCTCTCTCTCTCCTTTTTTTTCTCTTTTTGCTCCAATCATTTCGTACAACAATTCAATTTGTATCCTCTTCTTGACTTTTCAAATTCCCTTAACCTTTCAAATTCCTCATTTAAATTTTTAGTACATTAATATTATTTTCAGCAAGTAATCAACCCATCCCTCTAGAATCCATGTCCCATTACTCAGTTCATTTTCTTTTTATCATAGTTTTCACATTACGTACATAAATATAAGTTAATTGGGGTTGTCACAATACATAAAGCCAACATGCGTAATGTTAGCATGGCACGATAACATGTAAATTTGTTTATATTGATATATCTAACAACTCGGTGTGTGTGAAAACATATAAGAAGACAAAATTACAATAAGAAAAAAAAATATGGAAAAAAATATGGTACAACATAGCAAGGACCAAGTCCATTATGAGAAAGAAAAGGAATATTCCCCTCATAGATCATAAATCTTTAGGAGCTTGAAGGAGAATGAAAGTTACAGAGTTCCAAGGTAGAGAATGAAAGGCTCATTAGAAGGAAAAAATAGTAGGCAAGGCTAAACAAAATATTTCTAAAATGTCTGTCGTACATGAAAGAGTTGTTACAATAAAAATCAACCTCTAGAGACATAGAGGAATGTCATGGTGACAAGGCCATAAAGGAACATAATAAGGCAGGGGAGAAAAGAAAGCTAGTCTCATGTCGGAACTAAAGAGAGGCACATTTGAAGAAAGACTACCCTCATAGACAACAAAAGAAGAGTATTTCATGTGAATTCCAGGCACATGAACCAAAAAATTATAATATAGAAATATATGAGGGAGAATCCCGCAAAACTCTTTGAGAGACTGAAAGGTAACTTCTTGAATTAGCTACTATAGACCTTGGAAATGACTCTCACTAATTTTTTTTGCATATATTGGTGGTGGACACATTGAACACCAAAAACAGAGGAATTGAGTTGTTGTGGAAAAATGAATGATCTATAAATGGAAATTTTTGCATGACTTTGTTGTTATTGATGGCTATAATTTTTCTTTTTGCTTTTGTTTATTGACTTTGAGCATGGCCATGCTGCTTTATATATATATATATCTATATATATATATATATACATATATGTATACATATATGTAATATGTACATATACATATACATATACATATACATATACATATACATATACATATACATATACATATACACATATACATATACATATACATATACATATACATATACATATACATATACATATACATATACATATACATATACATATATATATATATATATATATATATATATATATATATATATATACGAATATTTATATATATATACACACACATAGACACACACACACACACACACACACACACACACACATATATATATATATATATATATATATATACATGTGTTTCTATTGTGGGTTTTCTCTATTTTCATTCTTTCTTGTTTACTTTTGTGGTTTGGTATTGGTGGTTTGTTGGATATGGGAAAATAAAGGAAAGGAGCTCTAGAGAATATTTGAATAAAACTCAACTAGAAGTGCAATATACTGATTAAAGCTTGTACATAATATATATGGAAGTGGAGGGTAGAAGAAGATGATAGAACAACAAGGTGGACTAGACTCTGGGTCCACATGAATAAAATAGACAATGATCACATGATAACTACGAAAATAACATAATAAGGAATTTCCCTTAACTAAAATTGTGCATGGTTGATATGTGCGTGTGTGTGTGTTTATTATATATTCTATGAATATGAGGAATATGAGAAAGTGAACTAAAGGTATGTGGATACTAATTGCTCCAAAAGGTCATTAGTTGAGCACCATTATAGTATTAGAAAAGTGATTAATCTAAAAAAAAAATATGATCAATATTTTAATGGTATGAAAGTAGAATTTGTACTTACCATATTTGGGGTAACAAAGTGAAATTACTTAATGAATTCCATCTTGTATGTAACACCATTGGGAAAGTGGGTAGGAATGACCTATTGCTGATAATGTATTTATTAATATGTTATGTTTATGCTCCTAATATTTGGTGTGAGCATGAAGGAAAATGATAAAGGCTAGAAATTGACAACATATATTTATCATCGATGAAGACATGTTTTTATTGAATGCAAATGAATATATTTTTATGAGGTTTTCATTGAATTATATGAATGGTTGAGTTTATGAATTCGTGACTAATGTGTGAAGTTGGGATCATTTTAGGAACTGTTGAGTATTCCAGCAATCAGAATGTTATCAACCATTTGGACCCTTGAAAAGGAGATTCAACTGAAACCGTTAGTAATTCCAACCAAGTAAATGAGGTAGTAACAAGAAAAGGCAAAAATGGGTAAAGGAAATGAATTGTGTAAGAATTAATTTAGTTTCATTTAAATACTAATTTTCAAATTAATGCATGCTTTGCATGGATACTAGGAAGTGGTATGGTGAAGGTAGGGAGACTTTAGTATGAACAATTGCATTGAATTTTTTAATGCTTGTTGAGTGAAGTGAAGAGATAAAATGTAATTAATTTAGAGATATGCATTTCTCATTTTTGGCTCATTGATTTGTTGGAGAAAAATATTAACTACATTGTAAAATTCTTGGGGTAAGTGTGATGAATCTGTACAATGAAATGACAATATCATTTAAATTTATTGAATCTACGTGAGATAATTGTTATGGGTGTAACAATTCTGAAGTCACTTCAAGCTGTTGTGAATTGATGCAATTGCATGTGTATATATATATATATATATATATATGACCACTAATAAGTGTTAGATGATTAAAATATTAGATTGCAGGAAAAATGTTGGAATATGTGAGATAGAAACCACCATGAAAGATCAAAAACACACACAAAAGAACCCAATGACATGACTACACATCTCATGCCTAAGGAGTAAAGCTTTTGAATGAAGAAAATATTGGGAAAATAAAATTTATGGTTGAAATTTTGTGTATATCTCATGGGAAAATAAATGTTGTGACACAGGTAAACTGATGGAGCTAGGAGCCCAGGAAGAAGACTAGCATGATGGAATAATGTCTCGTGGCACTTTTTTGATCTCATGGGAGAAATTCATAACTGATACCTTGACTATGAGACTCCATTAGTAGTATAATGAAGCACACCATATGGATACTTAGGAATAAGACTCCATGCACATGTCATTTGAGCATGCCACACTAGAAAATTTGGCAGAATTTTTGACGGCCAATGTGTCGCTATTCCGACACATAGTCGTCACAATTCCGACGGTTCGAGGACGGGAAAAACGTGGTTTTCCATCCCGTCGCAATTCCGACGCACTTAAAAAGTGTTGAACTACCGACAGTTTTTCCGTCGCTTCCAAACAGGCGTCGCTCTTTCGACGTTTCCCAAACCGTCACACTTCCAACGTTTGTAAACTATCACACTTCCGACGAAATTTGGTCCAACGTTTTGAACTTCGCTCTTCCGACGTTTGTAAATTGTCGCAATTCTGACGAAATGTGGTCCGACGTTTTGAGCGTCGCTCTTTCGACGTTTGTAAACCATCGCAATTCTGACGCAATGTGGTCCGACGTTTTGGACATCGCTCTTCCGACGTTTGTAAACTGTCGCAATTCCGACGAAATGTGGTCTGACGTTTTGAACGTCGCTCTTCCGACGTTTTTAAACTGTCGCAATTCCGACGAAATGTGGTCCGACGTTTTTATACTGTCGCTCTTCCGACGTTTTTAAGCTGTCGCAATTCTGACGCTTACAAGGCGTCGATATACCGACGACAGGTTCAATTTAAAACAAAAAATGAAACTTTAAAACAGGACAGTAAATCTCCAATATTTGTTATGAATTGTGGGCGTTCCAATGACCATGAAATATTAATATAATAAACCACCCCGCAGTGCTTTGACTATAAAAAATCATTTTTTTTTTCACAAGAGAAAAAACGTTGTTTTGAATATATTATATGAAGTAAAACAGTCCATGAAGTCATTGCATTTTCACATATGAAGATTGGAACCCAAATATCCATCCAGAAAAGTGGAAGTCCCACCCCAAACAATGATAGAAAAATACCCCATGTCACATACAGGGACATGATATAAAACCCAGTAACGGTCCACATGGAGATTATCGACAATCTGAGAAAGCATCCAAATATGTCCGAGGCATCTATAAGAAAGTGAAATAGCAGTATGTAGAATAGTAAAGCAACAGATAGAGTACCGACGTCCATTGTTCCAAATACAAATTAAAGTACCCAAAATCCTGCAACAGAGAAAAACGCTAATCATGTAAGGAGTGTGATATGTCCAAAATATAAAAAGACCATCAGACCATATCAATAAACCAGCAACATAGACCAGCATCGCTAGTTTTGAAGGCAGAGTGATAAACATTAATCATTTTTTTTTTCACAAGAGAAAAACGATGTTTTGAATATATTGTATGAAGTAAAACAGTCCATGAAGTCATTACATTTTCACATCTTAAGATTGGAACCCAAATATCCATCCAGAAAAGTGGAAGTCCCACCCCAGACAATGATAGAAAAATACCCCATGTCACATACATGGACTTGATATAAAACCCAGTAACGGTCCACATGGAGATTATCGACAAATCTGAGAAAGCATCCAAATATGCCCGAGGCATCTATAAGAAAGTGAAATAGCAGTATGTAGAATAGTAAAGCAACAGATAGAGTACCGACGCCCATTGTTCCAAATACAAATTAAAGTACCCAAAATCCTTGAACAGAGAAAAACGCTAATCATGTGAGGAGTGTGATATGTCCAAAATATAAAAGACCATCAGACCATATCAATAAACCAGCAACATAGACCAGCATCGCTAGTTTTGAAGGCAGAGTGATAAACATTAATCATTTTTTTCACAAGAGAAAAAACGTTGTTTTGAATATATTATATGAAGTAAAACAGTCCATGAAGTCATTACATTTTCACATCTGAAGATTGGAACCCAAATATCCATCCAGAAATGTGGAAGTCCCACCCCAGACAGTGATAGAAAAATACCCCATGTCACATACAGGGACTTGATATTAAACCCAATAACGGTCCGCATGGAGATTATCGACAATCCGAGAAAGCATCCAAATATGCCCGAGGCATCTATAAGAAAGTGAAATAGCAGTATGTAGAATAGTAAAGCAACAGATAGAGTACCGACGTCCATTGTTCCAAATACAAATTAAAGTACCCAAAATCCTTGAACAGAGAAAAACGCTAATCATGTGAAGAGTGTGATATGTCCAAAATATAAAAAGACCATCAGACCATATCAATAAACCAGCATCGCTAGTTTTGAAGGCAGAGTGATAACCTGTCAACACATAAATAGTATCATAAAGCGGATACAGGAAATGTGCAGAGACATGTACTGTTGATATACACCTCACACAAAAAGCATCCATGATAGAGCAAAAATATGTATAAACCCAGGGTCGATTGTATGTTCTGGCTCGCTTGTTCCCGGAAATAAAAACCATCTGCAGAAACCAAGGCTCGCTTGTAAGATTAGGCTCGCTTGATTCCAAAATTGGTAACCATCTGTTGCATCCGAGATGTAAGGTTCAGGCTCGATTGTTTCCATTAGTAGCCCGCTATAGCATCCACCCTGCTCATAGCAAAAAGGTTCCTGTAGATATATAGAGAAATAGTATAATACGTAGACCATATAAACATGGCTCTGTATTTCAAAAAGCAAGTTTAAAATAGAAACAGGGCAACATTTTTTTTTTCCAAATGTTATGAACATAATTCGACCATGAAATATTAATATAATAAACCACCCCGTAGCGCTTCGACTATAAACAATCATATAAACATGGCTCTGTATTTCAAAAAACAGGTTTAAAATAGAAACAGAGCAACATTTTTTTTTCTAAGTAAAGTTAATCTATTAACAGTGGGAATAAAATTACACCGAAGTCAAAAACATTGCCCAGACTCATGGAAAATTTGTCATCAAAAAATCAAAAAATTAAGAAGACTGCCCTCATACGGGGAAACCAGTCTTGAACATTTACAGAATTCAAAAATATTACAGAGGTCTAGCACAGTAAAATAATCTAAAAGCAGGCCAATTAAGTGGGCCGCGAAGCAAGAAAAACAAATTAACCAAACTACTCCTCCGACTCCTCGACGATTCGGCACCATCCTTCGGAAGGTCTAGGATCGCTAGGTGCTACCTCCACAGTCATGCCACCGCTCCCCTCCTGAAGGCCCGAATGATGGCTGTCTTTTTCTGAGCTCAGACCCGTCATACGGGTGCATTTTTCTTCCATTTGGGCCTCCTCACGGAAAACCACAGTAATTGAAGCTGTGATTCGTGCACGGTTCAAAGAGAAATTAAAGGAACAAAGCGCAGTGCGCGTCATGGGAGAAGGTGAAGCAGTGGGGAAATGAGGAGCAGGGGAGCCCATACGGTGGCCAGATCCTAGAACCCAACCCCGCCCACTTCTAGTATCTGGATAGCGACCTGCGTGATAATCACTGGACTGGGAAGTCGACTCGGTTGAGGGGCTGGAGGGAGCGCGCAGGGGTTTACCTCTAGTGCTCCCCCTACGGCAATGCATCCTTTGATGCAGGTGAGGCATGGGTGCAGTCTCAACAGTGGGCACAAGACAAGATGGAGAAACAGAATTCCAAGAAACAGAGGAAGAAAGATAAGGACTAGACCGAGAGAAATGAAAATATGCAGCAAGGTCTAAGCAGCAGTTCAGCTGGCCACTTCTCCTTCTCGTCACAGTGAGCAGGTAGTGTAACCCAGAAATCGGCTCGTTTGAAAAACCATAAAGAAATGCCATTTTATTGACCCGACTGCAATGCAATCGAAGGACACTCGTCATAATTAATCTCTAATCATTAATGAGAGCCGAAGGCCGGATCATATTGGAGCATGCGGAATCGCTAACAGGAGTGGAGGTCCGATCTTGAACAGTGTTAAAACTTAATGCGATTAGATGTGAAAACCTTGGAACTTAATTGAACAACGTTAAAACTTAATGCGATTGATATGAAATCGCCACATCCATGTCCCATCGCCTTAAACGCCATCGAATGTACATGCATCCGGGAACAGGGAAAAATTTGATTAATGACACATGGCAAAAATTGATTGGAGCGGATCTTTGTTTGGGCCGCTCGCGCAGTGGAAATCTGGACCCGAAAAAGATTAGGGCGAATTTGATAAGAAATTCGCGTCACAACTCTCCCTCCGTACGCCAG
This sequence comes from Pinus albicaulis, assembly GCA_034641835.2. Lineage (NCBI taxonomy): Eukaryota > Viridiplantae > Streptophyta > Pinopsida > Pinales > Pinaceae > Pinus > Pinus albicaulis. Next base: position 697,617,262 of record CM076578.1, read on the forward strand.
CCCAACTTCGGACCTGAAAAATATTAGGGCGGAATTCAATTGGTTTTCGCGTCACAAAATTGGCCGACGTCAACAGGCTATTTTGGAACGCGAATTTGGTTTGAATTATGGTTTATCGCCGTTTGAAGTCCGACAGGCTCGACTTAAGAACAATTTTGTTTGATCCCATAGTATAAAATTTGTGTTGGTTTTCTTTGATAATACACATATTTCTAATAAATCATGGGAATACCACACTAAACATGTGGAAAAGTTATATAAATTATTGAGAACAATCATTTTTATGTAAAAATATCCAAATGTGCTTTTGGGAAATAAGAATTCGAGTATTTGGTTCATATTGTTTTAAAGGAAAGAGTGAAGTTGGAGCCTCAAAAGATGCAAGCTATTACAAAATGACCTATTCCTAAGAAAATGAAGGTTCTTAGAAGATTTTTTAGACTTACATGATATTATTGATAATTTGTTAAGAATTATGCATGCATTTCAAGTCCACTCACATATCTCTTGAAGAAAATATCATTTATATGGAATGATGAGGCTACTTTGGCATTCTCTATTTTAATGGATGCCATGTCTTCTACACTAACAACAATGTTACTGATGAAATAGGTAACCGCAATGTTACCTACTTTTTTTTTGTAGCATAAAAAGCACCCGATTTTGAAAAGTGGTGATGCAGAATCACCATTTTTTTTTTTTGTGCACATTTTTGACACTCTAATATTTTTATTTATGAAGTATGAATATTTGTTTTAAAATGTTAGTGAATTTCATGTTAATTTTGAAATGTATTGATGCAACATCAACTTTTTTTTTTTAGAGTGGTGATTTTCATGCTAATTTTGAAACGTATTGATGCTACATAAACTTTTTTTTTTTAGAGCAGTGATTTTCATGCTAATTTTGAAACGTATTGATGCTGCATCAACCCTTTTTTTTTAGAGTGGTGATTTTCATGTTGGTAATAAAACACAAAACTTAGATAAATATATATATATATATATATAAACAATAAAAAAAACCCAATAAAAATGTAAAAAAAACAAAAATAGCTTGTAAAAATAAAAAATTTAAACAAAAATAAATAAATAAAAACAAAAATATTTGAAAATTATATCAAAGGAAATGACAAAATTTGAAAAAAAAAACACATAATTTAAAGAAAAAAAACAAAAATTGACCAAAAAAATTTAAAAAAAAAAACTTCAAAAACATTTTTTTTCTAACTTATTAAAAAAAACCATATTAAAAATTAAAAAATAAAAATAAAAATAATTAAAATTACAAAATTAAAATTTAGATTAAACAAAAAAATTAAAAAAAAAAAATTAAAAAAATTAAATTTAAAAATTTAAATTAAAAAATAATAATAATAATAAGAAAAAAAATACAAATTTTAAAATTAACCAAAAAAAAACAAATTAAAAAAAAAATTGAAAAAGAAAATAAAATAAAAAAAACTATCATTTAAAAACAAAAAAAATGAAAAAAATAACATGCAAATAATTAAAAAACAAATACACATAAATTTAGTTCTTTTTTTTTAATGAAACAATTTATAGATTTTAAAAATGAAAAACTAAATAAACTAAAAAATTTAAAAAAGTAATTAAATTAAATTAAAATTTAATAAATTTAATAAATAAATTTTAAATTTTAAATTTTAAAAAATAAGTAATCTATAATATTAAATATAAAAATAAAAGAAAATTAAAAAAAAAATTAAACAAATTGAATTTAAGATAAAAAAATTGAATTAAAAAAAAAATATATTTAAATTTTTTGAAATTAAAAAAACAATTTAAAAAAATAAAATTAAAAAAAATATATTAAAAATTAAAAAAAAATAAAAATAAAATCAAATAAAAAATATACATATATATTAAAAATTAAAAACAAAAAAAAAAAAAATAATAAAATTTAAAAAAAATAAAAACAAAATTAAAAAAAAAAACAAAACAAATTATATTTTAAATAAAAAAATTAAATTTTTTGAAATAAACAAAAAATTTTAAAAAAATCAAATTAAAAAAAATCAATTCAAAAAAAAAAAATTTTAAAAATTAAAAAAAAATCAATTTAAAAAAAAAAAAATTAAAAAAAAAATGGCGGCAGTGGTGGTGGTGGGGTGACGGTGGTGGTGGTGGGCGCGGCGCCACCCAGCCCTCCCCGCCCGGGCGGCGGCGGAGGCCGGCCGGTGGGAGGGCGGGGTGCTACGCAGCCACCACGCTCGCCCACAGGCCGGCCTCCGCCGCCGCCCCGGCGGGGAGGGCCGATTCCGGGCGGGGAAGGCCGGGTTGCGCCGCCCCCACCACCACCACCGCCGCCATTTTTTTTTTTTTTTTCCAAAAATATAATTTTTTTTTTTAATTTAATTTTTTTATATAAAATATAATTTGTTTTGTTTTTTGTTTAATTTTGTTTTTATTTTTTGTAAATTTTATTATTTTTTCTGTTTTAAATTTTTATTTATTTATTTTGTTAGTAATTTTTATTAAATTTTTCTTCTTCTTTTTTATTTAATTGATTTTTTTTTTTTAATTTCATAAATTTCCTATATTATTTTATAGAATTTCATAAATTTTGTATTTTTTTAAAATTTATTTGAATTTAATATTGTTTTTTAAATGTTTTACTTTTTTATTAATTTTTTTTTGTTAATAACATAAAATTTTTATATTTTTATATTTCAATTAAAATTGTGTATTTAAAATTAGATTTTTTTTTAATTAAACTTAATTTTTTTAAATTAATTTGTTTTTTAATTTTTTTTTATTTAATATTATTTTTAATTTTTTTTATTTTTTTCAATTTTCCATTTTTAATTGATTTTTAAAGTTTTTATTTTAACAATGGTTTTTTTTTTCTTTTATATTTAAAATTTATTTTTTCTTTCAAAATTTATTTGTTTATTTATTAAAATTTAATATTTTTGTTTTTAAATTTAATTTTTTGGAGCTCGCAGAGGAGCAGAGCGCGCGCAGTTCAGATCTAATTGATTTGTTAAAAGTTTTTAAATTTAATTTGTTATTTTAATATTAATTTTTTTTTTAATTTAATCAAATCTGATATATATACATATTTTAATTTAAGTTCATATATATATTTTATTTTTTATAATTTAAATTTAATTTATTTTTTATAGTTTATTTGTTTTTCTAATATATATTGTTTTAAATTTAATATTTTCATTGTATTTTATTTTTATTTTTTATTTTTAATTAATTTTTCATTTTTTTACTTTTAATTTAAATAATGTTTTCTTTTTTTTAATATTTTTATTTTAAATTTTTAAATTTATTAAAATTTAATATATTTCCTTAAATTTAATTTTTTTTGTTTTAAATTAATTTTTTTTTTTTAAATTTAATAAGCATTTTCTTTTTCTTTTTTAAATTTAATTTCTATATTTTATTTTTTATAATTTCCTTCTTTTTTTTAACTAGTTTTTTTTTTTTAATTTAATATTTTTTTTTTGTTTTTATTTTTATTTTTTAATTTCTATATTTTTTTAAATTTTAATCTTAAATTTTTTTTGTTTATTGTTTTATTTATTTTTTTCATTAAATTTTAGGTTTTTTTTAATGTTTGAATTAAAATTTTTATTTTTTTTATCTTCATATATTTTTAAATATTAAGCTTTTAAATGTTTTTATTTTTTAAATTTATTTTTTTTCTTAAATTTTAGGTTTTTTTTTAATGTTTGAATTTTAAAAATTAAAAAATGTTATTTCTATTTTTAAAAATGCCAAAAGTATGACACAAATTTTTTTTTTGTTATTCCAGCATCAACTTGTTTTGTTTTGAGGGTGTTTTTTCAATCCTTTTTTCAAGAAACAATTTTGTTTTTACCATAGTTTTATAAAATGTTGAAATTTGACCTTAAAAAAAAACGAAGTGCGTTCTGGAATACACACTTTTTGTTTTTGGGGTGTTTTTTCAATCCTTTTTTCAAGAAACAATTTTGTTTTTACCATAATTTTATAAAATGTTGAAATTTGACCTTAAAAAAAACGAAGTGCGTTCTGGAATACACACTTTTTGTTTTTGGGGTGTTTTTTCAATCCTTTTTTGAGTCTTTTTTGGCCAGAGTTCCCGTTTTGAGGTCGTTACCTATTTGATCTGCACGTTGTTTAACATCGGTTGCACCTACTTTTGGTAAAACATTCATAGTAGAGTGTGAGGCACTAGGACAAGGAATTTACCTAACATTAACACAATAAGGGATATCATTGGCTTTTAAAAGCAAGGAATTCAAAGAAAATATTTGGTGAAATCTACGTATGAAAAATAAATGGAAGCAATATTACATGCAATAAAAATGGGGATAGTATATCATTGGGAGGTACTTTAAATTCAAGATATACCATGATAGCATAAAGTATTTTTTGAAGCTATGATTTTCATTAGAAGATTAACAAAAATGAGGAGAAAAAATGCAAAGTTTTAATTTTGAGATAATCTGCAAAAAGGGTAAGGAAAATTTAGTACATGATGCTCTTTCTAAAATAGAAGAGGCCTCTAATTTATATCCAATTACATTTTCTATTCCTAGGTGGCTAGAAGAAGCTTGCCATAATAGTAAAATGACAATAGTACTAAACAAAAACTAAAATTTATAAAGGATGGGATGAACTCTATGGAGCATTGGGAGTGAAAGAGAGATATATTGTGGTGCAAATGTAGAATATTTTTATGCACGCAAGCATATTTGAATAAAAAAATATTAAGGGAGTCCCATGTCTCTCTGATGGTAGGACACAGGGTTCCTTAAAACATCTCAAAGGATCAAAAAATATATTTTTGGAAGGAATGAAGAAAGATATTCAAAATTTTGTAAGAGAAGGTCAGGTTTGCATAATAAATAAAGGAGAGATAGTAAAATCTCTAGGGTTACTTCAACCATTCCACATACATATTCAAAGAATAGAAGATATATCAATAGACTTTATTACAGGGTTACTAAAATATAAAGGTAAGTATTACATTTTTGTGGTCATTTATATAGACAAATTTTGTAGATTTTTTTTATAGAGCTCAAAGTACATAAACAACAAGCCAAGTGGCAGAAGTGTCCGTGAAAGAAATTCATAGTCTTCATGGTTTTCCTAAAGTAATAGTAACAAGAAAATTTTGGAAATAATTATTTAATATGAGTGGAGAAACACTAGCTACCATGAGTTCTACATATCAAACACAATAAAATGGTCAAACAAAAATAGTTAACAAATGTTTTTAAGATTATCTACATTATTACTCTTTAGAAATGAAGTGGGTTTGTCAAGGAAGAATGGTAATATGATACTACCTATCACACATCTACTAAAATTTCCCCATTTAAGGCCCTTTATGGATATCCAACTCCTAGTATCTCATACTTTTTGCAAGATAAGTCCAAAGTATAGGAAACAGAGTCACATATGTAAAATACTAAAGAAACTTTGAAAATTATTATGGAAAACCTTCAAATGACATGAAACATGATGAAACAACAAGGGGAACAACATTGAAGTGAAAGATAATTTGAGGAGGGTAATTGGGTATTTTTTAGATTATAGCATTATAAGCAATCTTCATTCAAGAAAAAGAAGAATAAAGAATTAGCTCAAAAATGTTATGGCCCTAAATAATTATTCATAGGATTATACAAGTGGTATAGAAGTTATATTTTCCTTCTTCTTTCATTCATAAGGTTTTTCATGTATCTTGCCTAAAAAAGGTTTTGGGAAAAAATATGCCAATGTAAATAGAACTTCCAAAATTAGATGAAGAATGAAAGTTGATTCTTGAACCACAAAAAGTTATAGATAAATATTATGTATCTCTTTGACATATAACCATTATGAAGTACCTAATCAAGTGGAAGAATATTCCTCTAGAAGAAGGTACATGGTAAAATGATCAATTCGTGATGAAATACCCACGGCTAAAGGGTTCGTTTGAAGTTTTGACAAAGGTTTTGTTATATGTTTTATATAACGCGCGGCGGAATAGTTTTATTGTTTGTTAAGGTCCCACATAGTGATCAAATTTGAAGGGCAGGTCCGAATTTCAATTAGAAGGGCATATATCTATGTCGTCCTTCCATAATGAAAAGCTTTAAAAAAAATAAATTCAATTGACCACAATAAATTATTTTTACATTTCATTTTCAGAAAGATAAAACCATCAATCTTTATATTAATAAAAGATTGTTACATATACAACAATGAATAAGGCTCCATCTTTCATTGCTTAAATATCTCATTGGAAATGTCAACATAAGTCTTGAAGACACTATTATAAGAATTTGGATACATACAATCGAGAAAGAGACTCTTATGTAGTCGAATGTCTAATGCAATTCCCACTTTTGTCTCACAAGGAGCAGCAGCATGGAGGTCTGGATTTTTCTTATAGAACTTTTTTATTATTATTTGAAACGTTGTTTATAGATATGAATACAACAAGGAAATTATGAGCATGGTGGACAATTAGTCAAGCTCATGATGCCAAACCATGATGATGTAAGTTTGGAATTTAACATTTTTACATGTTAAAGACAAATAGTCAAAATCACTGACAACTTAGTATGCCATAATTAATAATCATTCCATGTTCACTTTTCTTAATAGGTTTATGTCACACGATGATCTCTCTTCTCTAGCATTTACTTGTATTGAAGATCACTATTCTAGGAATAAGGAGTTATTTTCTCTAAAAATAACCCTAGCCAAACATTGACAATGCATCAAGGATATATTTCTATGCTTCATAAGTACATATGTTCTACTTCTAAATCATGTCTTGGAAGTGGTTGTTTTGCTGGAAATTATTCACCAGTTGGTTTCATACAAAATTCTTTTTCTCATTTTCAGCATCCAATACATGAAAAATATAATGGTTTAAAACAACATAAATATTTGAAATTTTGCAAGAATTGTCTGGCACACTTTGAATATTAATTTTGAAGTCAAGTGCATGATGCTGTATAGGATCAAGTGTCATTTTGAATACCAAATGTTTCACAAGAAAATTCTCAACATGCTACCCTACAGTAAGGATTAAATGACAATATTGCATCAACTATTTCCATAATAAAAGTGCACCTCAGCCATAAGACTAAACAACTACAAATGTTGTAGATATAACAAGACCACACAATCAAATGTATTCCACAAGGCCAATACTGTATGAAAAATGAAAAGGAGTTTGCAACCAAAAATACCTTGGGCAAATAATTCAATTAGATACACCAAACCATCAGCAAAAAGGAAAACCATCCTACTCAAAAGGCAAGCGTTTACCTCCTTTGACAAAATTTTGAGTTCCGAAACAAGGGCCTTTATTGTCTTGTCAATGCCCCTAGTATTTTGAATGGGGTTTGCACCTGCTGCAACAACCTAAAAAAAAAGGTTTCATTTCAAATTATTTTCCACAAATTTAAGATACAACCATTGTTAGTTTTGTATTTCCTAACAAGCTCATAAATTTTGACAAAAGAACCAAAAAATTTTAATACCTGATAGCAATTTTTTCACTCAAAAACTATCTTAGACTCAATAAGCCCAACCAAAAACTAAAAAAACAAACACCATAAGACCCTACAAAAATGAATAGATGATTTTAATCCAGTACTATCGACAAAAAGTTACCTTTACACCCTCACTTATTAAACCCTGTGCTGTTGAATTTTAACTTCAACTGCTGCAGCAGAAGGACGGATGCAGCAGCAACATTTTTTTTTGGAGGTTGCTTGCACGCCATCCAGAAATTTAATTTAGCATTCAAAATTCTTGCAAGTTTTTTTTGTAGACGGCCACAGCCATATTTCTGTACAGGATTGTATTTAAACACAACAACCAGCATTAATGCAATTCACCAACCAGAAATTAAACAAACATAAATTTACCCCCTAGTTTTGTAAATTCAAAAGGAGGACACGTGGAGAATTAATATTGGATCGCATCAAATTGAAGGGAATATGAAAACCTAAAAACCAGACCTGAATTTTTTATAAGGCACATTGGATTGAGAATTCGTGTTACAAATTAGGCAGACGTCAGCATCCCATTTTGGAACGCAAATTTGGTTTGAAATTCAATCTATTCAGACTTTTGAAGTCCGACAGAAAGGGTTCTTTAATGTTTTGATAGTTTAATTTTTTGTATGCTTTAATATATACATATGTTTTAAACATATGTTATATATATATCATATGCGAAATGAAAGGTGGGCCATAGAATTTAGTTTTAATTTTATTTTTTTTAAAAGAGGGTTTATTATAATATGTTTTATATGTTACGACATATAAAAATAAAAATGACAAAAAAGCTTGGTAGTTTTTTTTATAGACAGTACGTAAATTTTTTATTACACAACAGTGTGTAAAAAGTGAAAGACTGAGTGTAACTTTTTAAGTGTGTATGCACAGCAGTGCGAAAGTGAAAAACACAGCAGAGTGTTTTAGAGACAGAGTATGTTTGTTTTGAACAGACAATGAGTTGGTTTTATGCACTGCGTTTTGTAGCAGTCATAATTTTGTAATCCCTCTCAGTGAGGAAGAAGTGTAATAGTTTTTTTTTGAGTTATTGAAGGGAATAGAAGTTTGTTTTCAAAGTATTGAAACTCTGTCTCCTGTCAAAGAAATTTTTATTTTATCTGTGTTAGAGGAAGGGAGATTTATTCTCCATTCATTGTTCTGGAATTTTTCAATATTCCAACATGTGCAAGAACAACAGATGTTGTGGTTCCATCCCCAGCTAAATCATTTTTCTTTGCCGCAGCTTGCCTTACCAACTTCGCCCCAATATTTTCAATTGGGTCCTCTAATTCAACCAATAAAAAGGCCAAAACCATAGCATTGAGATACATTTCATTATACTATCAATAAAAATAAAATTTGACTCAGCCATAACCCTTTCCTTTTATTGTTGTGAAAATCTTTATGCATTACTTTAATGTGGCTAGTCCATAGGCCAAGTAGACCACTGGGTAACAAATATGTTTCCTTTCACCTTTGAGTTTTCAAATTATGCCTACCAAATCTAAGACATTTAAGAGGGGGAACTAATACAACGTTAAAAAGAAAACCAGAGCACACATCTACAAATTACCTCCTTAGCTACTGTCACACCATCATTAACTATTTTCAGAGAACCATGCTTGCTCTCCAAGACAAAATTTTTCCCCTCGCCCCAAGGGTGACTTCAACAAGATCAGCAAGTTTGTTCACACCTCCTGCAAGACAAATTGACAATGCTTTCAGTAAGTGTGCAATTGAATGCTAGACCATATGCCAAAACAACCCTCCATGAAAAATTAAAATAACACATTAAAATCGAATATAGGTGGACAAGGAAAGATCCACCGCAGTGAAGTTTCACGTGCAGGTGACCTTCCTTTAAACATAATTTTTTCTCTGACCTGCAATTTTTTTGTCACTGAGCCATCCTTGTTGAAGTACAACTCCTTTCCATAGCTCTTGTATTAACTACCTTCTCTCTGTCGCGTAATCTCAGAGTCCCTCTTCTGCTTGAGCGATTAAAGGAAATGGGTGAAAAAACTGAAAGAGAAGACAATTGTCTGCCATAATTATCAAACATTGCACCCAACTTCTTCCCCTTTCCATTGTTACCCAATGAGGTAGATGTGGAAATTGTTTTCATACTGCCCAAAGCAGAGGCCATCTTCTCTTATCTTGAATATAGAATTACAAGATCTTCATATTAGTATGAACCTTAAAAAACATGACTCCCATTGCTAAAAACCATTTTTAAGTTGTAACAGGCAAACTAAAAAACTATCGCAACTTTTGGCAACTTCTGGAGCATTAAGAAAGAAACAACCAAAGATAAATACAACCACAATCCTCATTTTAATGAGACCGGACTATATATTTTCATTAAGATAATAGAAACAAATCATGACTATATTAAGGCCAGCACAAAACAATCTTTAACCAGTGTCTCTCGCAGCCTTCAGGTTGCCATGCTAGAGGTTGCATATTTTTAATTTAAATTATTGACCTCTCATGTCCATCTATGAATGCATCCAATGGGATATATACATCAAATGCTCCTTTATATCCCCAAAAAAAAATTCCCTACTACAAGAGAACCAGTATTGATGGATCACCCCACACCATCCCACCCACTAGAAACGGTGAAAAAGGAAACCCGAGAAAACTTCTGAAATATCTCAAGATGAATATATGGGTGGTTCTTATGAATCAACCAACCATTCAGAACATGCTCATCAATCCAAACCATGAGTATTATGTGACAATATTCAAGCAGGCACTGAATCGGATTTCTGAAGCTATGTTAGAGAAACCTTAAACTCTCACTGAAAATAGGTGAAATGTGGCACCACTCAGAGATTGACATGTGCCAATTGGTACAAGTGGTAGAAAATTGGCATGCTCAAACAACAAGGTGATGCAGGAATGACATGAGGGAGAAAATATCAAAAAAGCCCCAAATCTGGAGAACTAAAGCTCATCACCAACCTGAGATTGACAACTTTACATGATGTAACCTATGAAATCGTAAATGGAGAAATCATAGTAATAATAAAGTAACCTATGTAACAATAAAGTTGGATTCATCCTGGGAGTGGTAATGGGAGAAATCATAGTGAACAACAGGAAACATGCAGAGTTGCTTACAATCAAATAGATGAAAAAACACATACAAAAAACCTAGATAATAATCATGAACAAGCTTAATATTGAATTATGAACTGTAAAGGAACTTACAAAATGTGACATTACAAACCTGGTCAAGCACACAAGAAAAAATATCCTAGACATGACCCTGGTTGACAAGTTGTATTTCTCATGATGTAAGAGGATTTGTACCTGCACTGCCAAGTCAATCAAAATCCATCATTATCTATACAATAAATACAAGTAATTGATGTAGTATTTTTTACTCTAAGATGCATTCTTATGATAATGATAGAACATATGTTGAAAATTTCAAAACATACCTGAATAATCTCCTCTTCATTTCAAGAACAATTTATTGGAGTTGCATGAACTTGGAACAAGCCTCCCATGATCTGAAAGAGTAGAAACTAAGTCAACAATGACTTTTTTGTTGCTACGCTGGATCGAGGGAGGTTTGCTCCAAGATTAAATCTCTCCAATAAATTATTCTAAACAGGGCCAACCACGTGAAGGTGGAAGATCTTATGGCCCCTCCCCCCCCCCCCACTCACATCACTCTCAATTCCCCAATACCCAATCTATATTTCATTTTTTACTTTCATGAGCATAAAAAAAAATATTCAATTACTAATAAAAAAAAAATTCAACAAAAATTACGCAAGGAAACATTGCAATTAATGCTTGACATAAAAATAGTATGATAAATGAGTTTTTTATATAATGCAAAAAACATTCCAAGTATGGTAACGTTTGTCTTATTATAATACAATATTTTACATTATCAAAATTTCTTTTTCTTCTTCCTATTTCTAAAGCTCCTAATTACATCATCAATATCATCGTGCTCTGCTCTTGTTTCGTGTCGTTCGACCCTCACTGATGACCTAGTTGTGTAGTCACGATGTCTAGTCTCATCCAGTGACAGGGCATCGCCTACAAAAACAGATAATATTAAATTTTAATTGTCATTTTTTAAATATCATTGAACTAGTTCGGTAATATTAATAAAAAAACTTGCAATGAGATTATTTACCTGGTGCACCAGTTGTCGCCACTGACCTAGTTGCGTAGTCACGATGTCTGGTCTCATCCAGTTACAGGGCATCGCCTACAAAAACAGATAATATTAAATTTTAATTTTCAGTTTTTAAATATCATTGAACTATTTCGATAATATTAATAAAAAAAATTGCAATGATATTATTTACCTGGTGCACCAATTTTCGCCGCTGACTTAGTTGCGTAGTCACGATGTCTGGTCTCATCCATTGACGGGGCATCGCCTACAAAAACAGATAATACTAAAATTTAATTGTCAGTTTTTAAATATCATTGAACTAGTTCGGTAATATTAATAAAAAAAAATGCAATGAGATTATTTACCTGGTGCACCAGTTGTCGCCGCCGCTGACCTAGTTGCATAGTCACGATGTCTGGTCTCATCCAGTGACGGGGCATTGCCTACAAAAACAGATAATATTAAATTTTAATTGTCAGTTTTTAAATATCATTGAACTAGTTTGGTAATATTAAAAAAAATTGCAATGAGATTATTTACCTGGTGCACCAGTTGTCACCGCTGACCTAGTTGCGTAGTCACAATGTCTGGTCTCATCCAGTGACGGGGCATTGCCTACAAAAACAGATAATATTAAATTTTAATTGTCAGCTTTTAAATGTCATTGAACTAGTTCGGTAATATTAATAAAAAAAATTGCAATGAGATTATTTACCTGGTGCACCAGTTGTCACCGTTGGGACTGTTGCCCTATCTTCCTCTCTGGTGGTAAGATCCTCAAGGGAAACATTCTCTATCATTTAAACAAAAAACGTTATAAGGACAACCATCAAGGTATAATTAGAAAAAATTATAAGTGGAAATTAATTACCATCACGGCCCTCACTGATAGTAGCATTGTCGGCCTGGTCCCCACTACAATGATCACGTTGGACGTGAGGATCATCTACATCTGGCTCTAAAACTAGGTTATTTGCCTCGTAGGTAGTGCTGCTCCCCTGATTTAAAAAAATTTGTTAGACATTAAATTTATGGACGAAAACAAACATATTGAAAGGTTAATGTTTTACCTTATCAGGCATTCTGGATCTTGGGACCTGCCCCAAGCTTCTGCGACGTTCAACTACGGCTTGATAGCCGAAATGGAAAGAGATATTTTTATCTTCCTCTGTAGTTTCTGTTCCGAAGTCATCACCCTACATTACATATGATTGTGTATTTTTAATCATATTTGATAGGATTACAAAAATGTTGGAAGGCGATACAATTAATTATAAGATGTTTAGAGACTTAATTACAATTCTTGCGGCTAATTTCAAGTAGCCGCCCTGGCCTTGCTTGTGATGGCCCTTTTTTTAAATCCTAGCTTTGGTTGCCTTTGAGGTGTCAGGAAACCTAGCATAAAAATATTGAAGTCAGATATGACGTAGCACACTTTTATTTTAGACATAGAGAAAATTAAAGCTATTGAATTAAAGTTGTAATTTACCTTGCGGGTCCAGTTGGCATTTTTCCTTCTTTCTTTGCCCTTTTCTATTTTCCGTCATGGATGAGTGCTCTCCACTCACTCTCTGGAACTATGAGAGGACACTCGTATCTAGGGTTAAATTGAAATTGTGTCCTATAGGTTTCCCTGGTATATTTCAAATATTTGCCGGCTACCCGAGCCACCGCTGTTCTGTCAAATGTGTCGACCCCAAAAAGGGCTTCTAGATAATCTAGAAGTTCTTTTTTCAGGTTGGAATTCTGGGAATTCCACCCTATTTGTATGGTTGGGCCAAAAACTACCAACGCATGGCTCTCCAAAAACCTGTAGAACTCATTGTTTCCTACACAGAAAAAAAAATATATTATCATTAATTTAAAAATAAAAATCATGATAAATATGTTTTAGATAAAGTACATGAAATATTTAAAATATTAAAATTTACCTGGGAGTTGTACGTGCTTTATAGGGACACCTTCATCATTCACCAACAACGTGCCATTAATGGTCCCTGTGGAGCTGACACGTGTAGCTCCAGGAAACGCAATAATGTAGTTGGCCATATCAGCCTCATCATTGCCAACACGTTCAGCGGTTGGCTGGGTGTCTGCTTGGGCAGGGTGTGTTTCTTGGCTGGCACCTAAAGGAGTAGAAGGTGTACGAAAGGGTTGTTGGGCAATCTCTTGCCCTCGTGTCCCACTACCACCAACACCGGGTTCAGCAAATGCCAGAAAACGCTACATACAAAAGAACTTTTTGTTAGTTTAGTCAATGTAAAAATTAAAAATCAAACTATCACAATTCATCTCATGCAGAACAAAAAAAATATCATTTTGACTTTTTATTATTACCTGATATCTTTCTAGCTGGCTCATAAGATGTTTTATCCTCTCTTCTGTTTCAGGTGTTTGAGGCGCGTCTATCAAAGTATTAAATTTCGACCTTGCATCTCGTGCCTTTTTTTGCAACAAGAACACTGGAGATAGGGATGAAGAAAGCTCTTTCTCAAAGAGGGAATCATCAGGCGTACCATGGCTAGGTGTCTGCATATTTGAACAAAATTAATATTATTTCAATTATGTAAATAACTAAAATACCTGAAGATAGAGCAATGCTGGCACTTTACATGTTCTTCCGCTGGCCTCTTTCCGCGATCATCCTGTCTCGGGGTTGTTCCTGTACTGCCCTGATCAATATGCCACATTGCAATAAAAATATAAATGTAAAAACTTAAAAAAAATATCTAACTTGAAAACACAAAATGAAAACTAAAATAATTTCTAATAAGACACCGAAAGATAGAGTTAGAGTTTCAAATATGCCTTGCATTGAATTCAGTCTTGGAAACATGTCATTGCACATTAAGGCACCCAAAAAAGAGACGAGTTGACAATGAAGACCTTATTGAATATATTGTTGGAGCAACTTCTAGTAAACTTGTTGTGAAGACCTTGAGGACATTTTTGGAGCAACATTGTTGAAGCTGATGGTATAGCATCGTTGGAGACGATCTTGAAGGGCCTTGAAGTGAAGCTTTTGGAGCAACTATTGAAAAATCCTTAGAGCATTTAAGTAAGGCACTTTCTATCTTCCATCACATTTTTCCTTTCAATATCCTTTAAACAATTTTGTTGATATTTAATGTTTGAAATCACGTTATAATTCCTTGATTATATGTGTTTGGGGACTTTCCCTTTGAAATTACTCAAAAATACCCTAGCAATTTTATCTTCGGATGCATGTCCGACCCTATTGTTCAATATTTTGATTGATAGTAGTAAACATAGAGAGTTAGGGGGCTCTTGACTTGGTTTGGTTGGGCCATTAGATCCCTAACATCTACTAGGGAGAACCCCCCTTGAGTTGGAGGAGAGTTAGCCCAAAGTGAAAAGAGGTTGGTGAGGTGACAATGGGGCTATTGAATTACACATGGTATCACACTTTATCTTTAGGACTTTATCTTGAGAAGTGCGAGATTTTGCTATATCAATTCTCAAATTGTTTACAACACTATTGTTAAGAACTAATAAGAAGTGATGTTGAGGGGTTTTTGGGTATAAGAAACAATACCATTTAAAAACTAGGTTTCTCAGTCCTTGGCATTCCTTCACCTGGGCCTAGGGGCACACTAGAATAATTTCACACTAAACCATGCAAACTTAAAAGTAACTTAACAGATCCATAAAGTAATAATAATCATAATTCCTAATTTCCTATCGTACGATATGATGCAAATTATTCAAACATGAAGCAATGAAGACATGCTATGTCTTAATTTCAAGATTGATGAACCAATACAAGAAGTTAGAAACTACAACTTTGATTCAATACTCTGTGTCCTAACTCCAGGAAGGAATCTAGTTTGTAGTACAGAACATGCATCGTGTATTATCAATTCTTAATCGACAACAACTAAAGGACATCTACCTCATCAATTCCTTCCCATTTTGTGTTTTTATGTTATATTCCTTATAAAAGTGTCAAATTTCTCTCAAAGTAAGCAACCACCGAATAAAATAAAAAATAGTTGAGATATGATTGAGAAATGGTCATTTATTTCTTGAAAGGATCTTCACAATTTCTTTGGTTGTTTTTCATCTCAAGAAACAAGAAATGACCTAAGAAACTATCGTGATGTAATATAAGAAACAACACGGTGCAATAGCCATTTTCAAAGCCAAATGATGTCCATTGAGGACATGGCCTTTATTTGGTTCATGTTTCATAGGAGTTTCGGGTAGAAATGGAACTTTGTTGTACCATTTCCAGTAGTAAAAAGGGAAAACCTTCTTTTTCCATGGGAAATAATTTACCTTTCCTTTTTCAAGATAATCTAAATTAAAAAAAATATGAACTATACTGCACACATTCTTGGATAATGTGAAAGTGGAAAAGGAATACCCTACACAAGTGATGCACACATGTACATTTGAACACTAGTAGATTTTTGTAGTTGAAATGCAATGCTTGTTTTCATTTAAATGTAGGGTTTTTAAAGCAGGGAGAAATAATGGTTGCCAAATTAATAAGCGTTTCTTTGGGAAAAATTTAAATCTTGTATTGGGTGATGAAGATAATAGAGGGTATTGAATCTTGATTCTTGAAATCTAGAAAGAACCCTACAGCCTAACACAATCCAATGGAATTGACCAAAAAAACCCAAATAGAGTCAACCCTACTATAGGAGGAAGGGCCTGCAGTAAGAACTTACCACTTTGCAAGAGCTGAGGGTGAATGCTGTTCTACAAGAGCTGAGGGCAAACGCTAAGGGCGAATGCTGAGGGTGAATGTTGTTCTGCAAGAGCTCAGGGCGAATGCTGTTCTGCAAGAGCTCAGGGCAAATGCTGAGGGCGAATGTTGTTCTGCAAGAGCTGAGGGAAAATGCTGAGGGTGAATGTTGTTCTACAAGAGCTGAGGACGAATGCTGAGGGAAAATGTTGTTTTGCAAGAGCTGAGGGCGAATGCTGAGGGCGAATGTTGTTCTGCAAGAGTGGAGGGCGAATGCGCACATGATATCAGACGTTAATGTAGCTATTGCGACAGATATAAGTTTCGTATTTTTAATAAAATAATTTTTATGTAGCGCACATATAAGTTTCATATTTTTATGTAGCGCGCATATAAGTGTCGTTATACCGACGGCGGAAAAAGCGTCGCTATTGCGACAGATGCCTCAAAACGTCGCAATTGCGACACTTAGACATTGTGTCGCACTTGCGACGTTTGGAGGCAGCCGTTGCAATAGCGATGCTTTGGGGCATAGTGTCGCAATTGCGACGTCTTCCTCCAAACGTCGCAATTGCGACACTTTTTCTAAGTGTTGGTATTGTGAAACTTTTCTATAAACGTCGGTATAGCGATGGTTTTGGGCGGGATTGAAAAAATTTGGGGAAATTTCTGACATTTGGTCAAAAGCGTCGGAACCAAGTGTCGGAATTTCCGCCAAATGTACTAGTGCCAAATGGCTACAAGGATGTCAAACTCTAATGACTACACCATGCAGGAAAGCCTTGGCAGGTAGACTTCCTAGACTGGTGGTTTCTTGGGCCTAGATAGGTGAGTATCTAATGGGGTCCCATATAGGAAAGCATTGGGACATGTATGTTGCTTGAAATGGTGGTTACCTAAGACAGAATAGGTGAGTAACTAATAAATATGGCCATGCTCATTGGGATGTGAGCATGAAGAATCAAGTTGGGAGTTGTATGAAAATGCTACATGGAGTAGTGTGACCTATGGGGTGTATACACCACTGAGGGTTTGAAAATCCATAAAAGCAAAGAGTAAACATAGAATTAAGTAAAAATTACCATAATGGAGAATTTTTTTATTTAAGTTATGATTTTAAATCGATTTAAAATTTTATGGTTAACCTCATAAATAAATATGTTGATGAAGATATGTTTGAATTGATTTAAAATTATTATGATGAATCTCGTCATACACATGCTTGTAATGTATAACTGTTAAACTTGTCCAACACAAATACATGAGTTTGACTACAAGGAAAACTCAATAATGTCAATGTACACAACAATGGCACACTAGAGTTGAAGACTTAAGGGATCGGGCCATTGTGGTGACATTGGAACCGTGTGATATGCGTTGATCGCCATGAGGTATGCCATGACATGTGCTATGTTATTAAATCAAGGTATGGGTATTCCTTGGATGAGAATATTCTTCCTATGCAAGGAAGCCTTGCTAATAGGTGAATTTATCATAGGACTGAGGAAGTAGAGAGGGGATGTTTGAACTTGGAAGGTGAGTGAATCCATGGAAGAGGAAATGAATCACCCGAGGGACTGAGGAAGTAGAGAAGAAGATGATGGAACATGGAAAGAAAATTTGTTTGTAAAGAATCATATGCTTACTGATTGGGATCACATATGCAACAAATGTGTCTTGGGAAGCAAAGAGTTGAATGTGTTCCCTAAAGGATCAATGAGCATAGTGGATGGCATGGTTATAATTTGGAGGCAAATCACACTCTAGAATAAAGTGGTTGAGAAGGACAAGGTGCAAGGAAAGCACTCTGGACCAGATGAGGCCACTTGGGAAATGGCTTATCAGATGAGGCATCTGACCCATTTTTTCTTATTATGTCAAAAGAATGTAAAAACTATTATGTGTATAAAGCTCATTGTTATTTTTATTTTTTTTGGGAATATAAAATTGTTGAATGTTATGTTCAGGTATAAAACATTGAGGACAAGGTGATGAGCTCCATCATTAGACATTTTTGGAGGGGTTAATGGTCACATTTTTCCCTTCTTAGATCTCTTTTTCTTGCATTTTTATTATTATTTGGTTTTATGATGCTAGTATAGGTGGTGATTAAGGCTAACATAATTTGAGTGCCTAATATGAGGTTGAGTGCATAAAATCATGAATTATTAGCATTTTTTTAAGGATTTTATCATAAATACTTGGAGGAGACAACAAGGAGAAATTATAGGAGGATTTTCCACACTCCTTAACTCTCAAAGGTAGCCAAAGGATCCCAAAGATTTCTCCAGAAATTTGAATTCCAAAGGAAGCCAAAGGATTCTCTCCAACGATTCGAATTCCAGAGGCAACCAAGCAACTCAAAGAGGAGTGAACTTAATATTTGTTTACTTGGAGTCAAGTGGAATCAATCACTATTTTCTAGGGAGCTGTTGGTAGCTTCCCTGTAGAATAAATAGAGCAAAGCTAGAGCTAGGAAGGGTGGGAACTTTGTTGCAAGCTCTTGAGAATTTTTTTATTTTACTCAGTGATCAAACTTTCAGAAATGTATGAGGCTATTCTTTTATGAAATGAGTAGACTGATTTCATTTTATTGATTTAAGTTTTAGAGAGCTAGGCTTGCGAGTTAGGGCCCAATCCATGTGCCTTAGCCTCTCTGTTGTATTTTTTCTCTGATTTCTGTCATTTCATTAGTTTTGCTTCTGATAATTTCGTTTATGTTTCAAGTTGTTGTTTAGTTTTTCTTTCAGTGTGCTACTGTAGGTTTCATTTGCTTGTGAGTAATAGAATAGAGGAGAAAAACCAAAAAACGTTGTGGATCAAGACCCCTTTCTCATCTCTGTCAATAGAGCTCGAGGAGGGTGAACCTTCCCACAGAGCCAAAAACTGATTTCTGCTCACTGTTTCTGACATTAAAAGTAGAGTTTCATTACCATTTTTCAGACTCCCTTTGCACTGTATTTTTACACATTTGTTTGTTTCTTTGCGCATAAGTTAGTAGGTTGATTGCAGGGATTATTTTTAAAACCCCAGAGCATCTCCATGGTGCCTCCCCGCTTCATTCTCCATCTCTATATTCACAATCTGCGTACTACTGTTACGCCCTCCATTTCTTCTTTTTCTCGCTTATTCTCACTATCGCACCCACCTTTTTATTCATAAAAACACTTAAACCATTTAGCCCGCCATATTCCTTTGTTTTTATTAGTCACGGTTTCCTTACTCTTTTTAACGTAAAACTCTTGAAAACCACTGGAATTCGACCTCTGCCTTTGCTCCTCAAATCTCCCGCTTCCGTACTCACTACATCGCAAATCAAAAATCACATTTTTCTTTGGTTCCCATTAACACTTACCACTCCAACTGCCGATTGTGATAATCCTCCATACTTCACCGCATCGCAAATCACAAATCACATTTTTCTTTGGTTCCCATTAACACTCACCGCTCCAACCGTGATTGCGATAATCCTCTGTACTCTGCCGTGTCGCAAATCACAAATTGCGTTTTTCTTTGGTTCCCATTAACACTTACCGCTCCAACCACCAATTGCGATAATCCTCTATACTTCGTCGCATCGCAAAACAAAAATAATTTTTTTCTTTGGTTCCCATTAACACTTACTACTCCAACTACCAATTGCGATAATCCTCCGTACTCCGCTGCATCGCAAATCGCAAATTGCGTTTTTCTTTGGTTCCTGTTAACACTTGTCGCTCCAAACACTGATTAAGATATCACTGTCGTACTCTTCCGCCGGCCCTACCACCAGGTCATCCCATCACAATCGCATTTTACAATCTTTTCCCTTTTTCCTTTAAGACTTACCACAATCCCTTTTCACAATCGCATTTCACAACCTTTTCCATTTTTATTTTAAGACTTACCACAATCCCTTTTCGTAATTGCATTTCGCATTCTCCATCTTCTCTCCATTAACGTTTCCCCACTCCCAATGCCGATTGCGATATGATTAAATCACTCTGCCCCCTGTCCTACTACCACGTCATTTGAAATATCACATTTCGCATTTCGCAACTCCTATCCCATCGCATTTCTCATTTCGCTCTTGCTCCTGAACATCACTTCTACTACTCCTCCAACTTTGTGATATTGTGAATTGTGATATCACATATTGTACATCACACTTCCATCCCTCCATCGCAATTCTGGCATCACAATTTTCATTTGCGATATTATGCGTTTTAATAAAGTCTAACCCCTCTTTTCACTTCTCTAAGCCTTGTTTCATGTGGTGAGCCCTCCATTAGCACTTTTAGCCTGTTTTCCTCCAAACTGCAAGCCACACTTTGTCAAGTTTAGTTTATCATGAATAGTTATATGGTTAGAAGCATGATAGTAAGGTAAATAGATCACATGATAAGTGGGGTGTGTTTAGCCAATTTTCCTAGTTAGGTGAAACTTAGTTTAGTTTCTTTTTAGTCATTTCCTTCTTGCAGATTAAATTAGTTTCCTTTCTGCAATGCAAGTTAGTTTCATTCCTTTCAGTTCCTTCCAGAAATTTACTTTTCAGTTCTTATCACAGTTTAAGAAATAACACCCCTTCGTAAAGTAGAAGAGGATGACATGAGAAGAATTCATTTGTTGTGTATATAGCACTATCATCTCCAAGTTTGTACAAACCCTGGGTTGATATAGTAAAGTAGGGCAACCACTAGGAGTTGCAACACTATTGGTGCAATACTAGGGCTCACCACTTTTTGGTGATGTTGCTAGGGAGGTGTCTAGTAGATGCTTTTATTTTGTTTTAAGAATTCTTTTCTTCTTTCCTTTCTTTTCGTGTTATTTCAGAAATATTGAGAAAAAAAAATATCTAATTTTCATGCCTCGTAGGAGTAGGAATACTTAAAGACAAATCTTACCTAAATACCCCACATCACCTCCTAGCCACCCTTCACTCTTCTTTGGTGGTAATGAGACTGAACTTCTTATAGGAGAGCCTTCTGAATACTCCGAGGAACTGATTGGGGAAGAATAAGACCTTGGTCCAACTGAGGGACCTGCTTCACTGATCTTAACCATGGCTAGGATCCAGAGAGCCTTTCCCATAAGAGAGGCACATCGGGAAACTAAGATGAAAAAAATTAGCCCCTCAGATCTTCCACACTTCCATGAACTTACCTCTGAGGATCATGAAACATTAGTGTTTGAATTTTCCATTTTTTGTAGCACTTATGACTACACTTCTAATGATCAGAAGTTGAAGCTATTCCCATCCACCCTTAAGGATGCAACCTTGTGCTAGTTCATGGGTCTGCCTAGGGATAACATCACTACGTGGGCATAGATGGAAGAGACCTTTAGAAGCAAATACAAAGACTAATATAGGTCCAAGGAAACTAAGGATGAGATCTTTAGGATGACTTTAGGGTCGGATGAATCCTTAGAGGACTATGAAGAGAGGTTTCAATTGAACTATAAGAGATCCAACTATACACTTGATCCTGACTCAGTTAAACTTGTACTTATTCGAGGGATCAGAGAAGAGATGATAGAAACCTTGAATATTCTATCAGGAGGATATGTCTACGAAAAACCCTATGAAACAATCAAAACTATCTTCTGGAACCATTCTAGGGCATTTAGGAAGAAGGGAAGAGAAAGCCAAAGTACATCCAATACCCCTTCCTCTTCCACCTCCATCAAACATGAGATTGGGAATATGTTGGAGGACTTCAAGAGTGACATGCTTCACACCATTTCTTTGTTGGACACCATGCAGGTCAAGAGGAA
Source organism: Pinus albicaulis (assembly GCA_034641835.2). NCBI lineage: Eukaryota > Viridiplantae > Streptophyta > Pinopsida > Pinales > Pinaceae > Pinus > Pinus albicaulis. Next base: position 697,639,402 of record CM076578.1, read on the forward strand.
GCAGGAGGAAGCATAAAGAGCCTTGGTTGTATTTTGTCCTAGATGTACTAGGAAGCACCCAAGAAATGAATGCCCACTAAATGTCATAGAGGTTTTCTTAGTCTGTGAAGAGAATCATGCCACAGAAAAGTGTCCCTACTCACTTGGACTTAAGTCGGTATATCAAGGTAGGGAAGAAATGCCAGAGAAACTCTGTTTCATCAACCAGAGAAGGCCTCAATGCCCTAGGCCATATCAACAAGGTATGCCAGGCGCGCCTTACTCTTATTATCACAAAAATCAGAGTGCACCCGTGCAACCTTGGTGCACCCCCAATCCCCCATCCCGATCCACACCTCCTACTTGGCCTTACATCCCTTCATATCATCCTCAGCCAGTAAACCAACCATTCTAGCAGTATGTTCCACAACAACCTCAGTGGAACAATCCATCCCAAGGGTGGAGGCCTCAACAAAATAAACCACCTTCTCTAATGCCTCCACCCCAACCTCAACCTCAGCTTACGCATGTTGCTCCACCTAGGCTACCTCAAATACCTTATGAAACCCAATCTGAACCCGAAAAACAGACAAAAACATCAGGCTCCCGGTGGAGAAACATCATATCCAGCTTATGTTGTGGAGATATGGGAGGTTAATCTCAGGACTGGAAGAGTACTCCCAGAAAACCATCCTCCATATCCACCTATAGAGGTTGAGGAGGAAAAGGAAGAAGGTAACACTCAGATCCAAAAACCTCATTTTCCTAAGCGCTTGATCCACCCTAGTCAGCACACCCCAGAGGAGACTGAACTCCTGGGAAAATTGGAAAATTTCTGTGTAAATATACCAATTCTCGAGGCCATTAAGGATTTCCCTATCTACAATAGGCTCATCAAAGAAAGGTGCTTCAAGAAACCTGGGAGAAGGAAGAGAGATAACCCCACCATCAATGTTGTAGGACACCTGTTTGACCTAATGATGGGGAGGGTGATATTTCCAAAGTACCTGAACCGTGGTATTCCAATTGTTGATGTGAATATATATGGTGCCATAGTCCCCAATACTCTGATTGATCTAGGGGTTTTCATCAATGTCATGAAACTATGTTGAAACTTAATCTCCAAGGGAATTTAAGGAAAACCACAACAACTCTGCAACTTGTAGATCGGTCCACAGTAACTCTAGAAGGAATTGTTGAGGATGTTATGATTAACATTGACTCTTGGGAGTATCTTACAGATTTCCTGGTCCTGCAACAAAAAACCAAATTTAATGGTTATCCCCTCATCTTAGGGAGACCTTGGTTAGCCACTGCAGATGTGTATATCAGTTGTCAGACCGGAAACATGACTATCAAAAATTGGCCTTTGTCTAAACAACTAGTGTTATATCCTATAGCCCAGGCTTCCATTGATCATGATCTCCATATATAGTTGGAGGATGAAGAAGATGAGCTATATAACACTACCCCTATGTGTACCATATATGCTATTCTTAGAGGGGGGAAACTTGATGAAGATGAAATCATCTACCATGCCATTCCAATCCAGTCCTCTACTAACATTCCTCTCGAAACCTTAGTCAAATATTCTGAAGCCAACCTTGGATATATGTGCACTCAGTTGATTCAACCTCTGAATCCACCAAGGCTATTGAGTTTGGCCCATCTAGATCTATGAAAATCAACCCAAACATCTCGAATGAAGAAGAGAAGCATCTATGCTATATTTTGAAAGAGAATCTAGATGCATTTTCTTGGGATTACAAGGACATGAAAGGGGTGCATCCTTCAGTGTGAAAACATCATATTTACATCAAAGAAGGATGCAAGCCTGTGAGATAACCGCAAAGAAGGATGAACCCAACTCTGAAGGACATAGTCAAAGAAGAGCTGCATAAACTATTGGATGCAGGGTTCATATATCCTATTTCTGACAGTGAGTGGGTATCTCCTCTTGTTCTAGTCCCAAAGAAGAATGGGAAGTTGCGAATTTTTGTTGACTATCGAGAACTTAACAAAGCCACCAAGAAATACCATTTCCCTTTGCCCTTTATAGACCAAGTCCTGGATGGCCTTGCAGAAAAGAAGTTATTTTCCTTCTTAGATGGGTTCAGTGGGTACAATCAGATTCAAATCACCCCTGAAGACCAGGATAAGACTAATTTCACCTACGCTTGGTGTACCTTCACTTATGGAGTCCTACCCTTTGGGTTTTTGAATGCCCCACCTGCCTTCCAAAGAGCCATCCTGAGCATCGTTCCTGAGTTAGTCCATGACTTTGTCGAAATATACATGGATGATTTCACACCATATGGGGATGACTTCCAGGAAGCTATCTCCAATTTGGGTAAAGTAATAAGAAGGTGAATTGAGATGAATCTCTCCTTGAGCCCAGAAAAGTGTGAATTACTGAAGAAAGAAGGGGTGGTATTAGGACACTCCATATCCTAAGCAGGAATATAGGTAGACCCGAAAAAAATCACTATCATCCAAAGGGTACCTGCTCCTCAAAAACAGAAAGATGTCAGGAGTTTCTTAGGCTTAGCTAGTTACTATAGAAGGTTCATCAAATATTTCAGAAATATGGCTTCGTCATTGTTTGGGTTTTTGGCCAAATATTCTGAGTTTATTTGGTCTGGTCCTTGTCAAGAGGTTTTTGAGATCATTAAGGAAAATTTGAATACATCCCCCATCCTCCGAGGTCCAAATTGGCCTCTACCTTCCACATCCACACTGATGCATCTAAAAAATATGTAGGGGAAGCATTAGGACAATTAGAGGACAAAATCCCTTATGCCATTTATTTCATCAGCAAGAACTTCTCCAAGGCCGAACTAAATTATACTCTTACTGAGAAGGAGATATTAGCCATTTTCCATGCTTTGAACAAATACAGGCATTATGTAATTTGATATCAAACATTTGTTCACACTAAGCATGCAACCATCAAGTATTTAATGAACAAACCTGATGTTAATGCTAGGATAATTAAATGGTTGTTACTTTTGCAGCAATTCGATTTGACTATTGTTGATAAACTTGGAAAGGCGAATGTTGTTGCAGTTTTTTTGTCCAGGTTAGCTCTCCCTGCAGGTTAAGAAGGAATGGTGGATGACCAGCTTCCAGATGAGCATCTCTTTGCTTTATCAGCACTATCACTTTGATTTGCTGATATAGCCAACTACTTGGTTTTTGGAAGACTCCCTCCTAATTTTTCATTCAGGTAGAGGAGCAGAATCATCAGAAAAAGCACCCCTTTCACATGGATTGGGGGAAACGTTTTCAAGCTAGGCCGTGATCAAATCCTAAGGAGATGTGTGAGGGAGGAAGAATTTTTTGATATCCTCTCTGCATGTCATGATAGCCCATGTGGAGGCCACTTTGTTGCAAAGATAAATGCTTACAAAGTTTTGCGGGCATGATACTATTGGTCTCCCCTTCACCAAGATTCCAGAAGATACATCAGCAGGTGTGACCAGTTCCAAAGGATGGGGAAACCCATGAAAAGGGATGAGATGCCTTTTCACCCTCAGGTGGCTCTTGAGCCATTTGAAAAGTGGGGCATGGAATTTTTTGGACCTATCGATCCACAATCCAGACAAAATAAGTATATCACAGTCTGCACTGATTACTTGACAAAGTGGGCTGAAACAAAAGTAGTGAAGGTAGCAACCGAGGAGAAAGTAGCAGACTTTCTGAGGGAGAATGTGTTTCACAAGTTTGGGTACCCCATAGAAATATTCGCTGATCAGGGAGCATAATTCAACTCTCACCTCATTGAGAATATTTTGAGGAAGCACAAGATTAAGCATAGAAATTCTACTGCCTATCACCCTCAGGAAAATGGCCAAGTAGAAGTAACTAATAGAGCTTTAGAGAGCCTTCTCACCAAGGTTGTGAGCAGCAGTAGAAAATATTGGGTAGATATTGGTATAAGCTACTTGGGCCTACAACACTACTTGGAATACAACAACAAGATTCACTCCTTTCTGAGGGAGAATGTGTTTTACAAGTTTGGGTACCCCATAGAAATATTCACTGATCAGGGAGCACAATTCACCTCTCACCTCATTGAGAATATTTTGAGGAAGCACAAGATTAAGCATATAAATTCTACTTCCTATCACCCTCAGGAAAATTTCCAAGTAGAAGTAACTAATAGAGCTTTAGAGAGCCTCCTCACCAAGGTTGTGAGCAGTAGTAGAAAATATTGGGCAAAGATTGGTATAAACTACTTGGGCCTACAACACTACTTGGGAGACAACAACAAGATTCACTCCTTATGAACTAGTCTATGGTAAGAAGGCTCTACTTTCAGTTGAGTTTGAATTCAATAATCTAAGAATGGTAGCTGAATTAAATATAGATCTATCAAATGCCCAAAAAGAGATGTTGTTGTAACTAAATGGATTGGATGAGTTCAGAATGAAAGCAATTTTTCATATGGAGGTAGTTCAGTTGCGAAGGAAGGTCTAGCATGACAAGAAAATAAAAAAAAAGACCTTCCAAGAAGGAGATTGGGCACCGTTGTATGATTCAAGGTTTAAATATTTCAAAGGAAAGTTGATGACAAGATGGTTGGGACCTTACAAATTGGAATTTTTTTTTGATAATGGCGCATTTCAAATCAAAACCATAGATGAGGAAGGAATCCCCTTGCTTGTCAATGGTCACTGAATTAAACTTTATAGGAAGCCTTTTTCAAGGGCAGAGTTCATAAATTTAATATGAAGAGAGGTGTATGTGATGGGAAACTCCATAGTTTCCCACACCTCCTGAAAAAAAAACAATAGAAAAAAATAAATATCCATGGGTGAAAACCTCTCTGAGGCACCCAAAGCAAGCTTGTGGGTTGAAAAACTCGATGGAGGCAGCTCACTTGCTTTGAAAAAAGAAGAAGAGAGAGATAAAAAGAAGAGAGAATAAATATCCACGGGTGAAAACCTCTCTGAGGTTCCCAAGGCAAGTTTGTGGGTTGAAAATATCCATCCCATTATTCACTCCATTAATTTTCATAAATTCCTCCATCACCTCCATAAACCACATTCCTCCATTCGTGAGCACAATGTAGCAAGGAAAGAAAAACACAGACTGCTATAGACATTAGGGAATTCCTACAACACAAATTTTTTTTCATGAACAACAAGAAAAAATAAATAGAGGAGCTAATAAACCAGACCCCAGGAAAGACAAGAGTGCCACCCATGGAACCTGAGCACTCCCACGCACCATCTACAATGGGAAGAAACAATAAGAAAGATCAGCCGCTCACTCAAAGAGTTTCTCATTCAACAAGCTGCTCAATCAGAAAATAGGAAAATAAGGGAAAAAAACAGCATATAGGAGGCTTGTCTCCAAATTACAACTCTTGCAAATGCCTTGACAACAACTGGTAAGCTCAGGTATATCCCCTCACCCCTCTCTATGCATTCATAATGACCATAAATAATTAAATTTGTAGATTAAGTGTTTAAGAGGCCGAAATTTGGATAGTTAACCTGGTCACCACCGTGAAGTATGACTACACAAACTAGAAGTACATGCCACCTGGGCCAGTAAAAAAAAAAATTAAATCAGTTGGAGTGGAGGAGGAGGAGAGGAGGATACATGTAGTATCGGTCAATTAAAAAGAAGAGGGTCCAACTGTCTACAACAGAAACTGGGGCTAAGCCGCATTACATAAGCGCTTCAAAATAAAATTAGCTGCATAGTCTAATAATAAAGAGGGCCCGTCTCATCCAAACCAGTAAATTGAAAATTTTTAAAGGGAGAGAGACTGGCGGAAGCCCATAGGGTAGCAACAGTGAGCTTCAACAGTGTATTTTTGGATAGCATGCAACAACAACAGTAGAACAACATCACCCTACACATGGCCTGGCCCTCTTTTGTAAATATGAGAAAGGAAGATTTTATAGCAACCAACCCAAACAAGGAATAATTCCACTTCTAGCCTTACAGAAGAAGAAGAGGAACCAGAAGAAGAAGAACCAAAAGAGGAACAATAAGAACTAGAAGAAGAAGAGGAAGAGACAAAGGGCCAAGGAAAAATGGAAGAGATGGAAATAGAAGTCATAGAGGTAGAAGAAAGTGAGAAAGAAGCAAACTCAGCACAACACCACACCCCCTCAAGACAAAGAGGTTGTTTCCACCTTATCTCCTCTGACTGCAAAGAGAAAAAAAACAAACCTCTATGTATTTCAGAGTTGACAAGAGTTAGAGGATAAGTCAAAGAGAGCCAGAAACTCCTCCCATGAGCCCGAATATTATTGAGGAATCACCAAGGGAGGAGGAAATAATCGAAGAAACAGTTCTGAAGGAGCAGCTGCATAATGCATAGACAGATAATGTAGCACTGAAGGAGAAATTGCAGCAAAAAGGGAAGCAATTAGTCACCATGGCAGACTTATGCATAGAAGCCCTTCAGCACAGATTCCCTTCTGACTCAAATTTTGTGTAGCTCAAGGAGAAATGGCTCCTATTTCAAATCAAAACTCTAGCCTCCCATGGATCACTACCTTTCCAAGATTGTAGGCAATTCATGGATTTATACAAGCAAGCTAACATGGATGATTAGGAAAAAATGGTATAGTTTTATGTGCATAACCTTGTGATGACAAATCTGGATACTTGGGACCCCAATTCCATAATGGGGGATATGAAGCTAATGGCTCTAGCATCTTGGATGACGAATGAGGACACTAGAGAAAAAGAGATATGGAGGGTCATGGGAAGAGGAAATAGAGAACCCTTATATATCAAACAAGAATTTTTCAGCCCAAGAGGAGTCATCCTTAACCGTTGAGAGTTTCTACCTTCAGAATCAAACACAGGTAATAGGCCAATTTTATGATGTTTCTAGGAAAATAGAAGACGAGTGCATTATAGCCAGCTAGAGGATATGGAACAACCTCCCTCACAGCCTCAAGAATAGGGAGTAACATACTCCAGAAAGACTGAGGGTGGATTGGAAAGGGCACCATTATACAAGAGGTCCATGCAGGCCAAAAAGATCCAATGGTTGGGACTAAATGATCTGAAAGGACTGTATTAGTTTTGTTGTGCTAAGTGTCTTTTCAATTTATAAATATGTGCGTACTTGTCTCATTAGTTTGTTTAAGTATTGAGGAATTTAACCATGAATTGTAGATTATTTTAGTTAATTAGAAGCATGAAATAATCATAAATAACAATGAACAACAGTGTAAAACAAAGAAATAAGCCACCACATAACATTTACACAATAGGGATGATGAAGCAATTCACCCCTCCTAGGCTACATCTACTGGTCCAGCTCCGAATGGCATGTCCATCTTTCATTATGCTCAAAATTTTGCAAATACATGTAGTTATAGGCTTCTAATGGTAGTTTTCTTTGCACCAATGGGTCAAAAATGCTCCAATTAGTAAAAAATGACTCTTCATTCACCCAGAATGGGCGCAAATTGAGCCTCCTACTCATTTTCCCAATAACACATAGAAAAGCTCCAATAAAAGTGGAGAACTCCACTTAACTGGTGTTAGTTTAGTAAAATCTGCCCAAAAATAACATTCCTCCAAGAATCCCATCAGTCCTAACCATGGAATTTAAATTTGTGGTTCGGGGTGGCCACATTCCAACCCCCAAAACCCACAATTACCGTTTACGATGGAGCGGAACTCAGCTTAAACCGTGGGATAAGGTTTTAACTCTGGGTTACAAGCAATGATTAGCGGAGACCGCGCGGAAATATTAACTATGACCATCGCATGTAACAAGGTTTTTGGAGAATTGGCAGTTGCGGTTGGAGGTAATGTTTGTTGCAATGTCAGTTTATGTTATAACATGTGACCATATATTGTGGGACCGCTGACAAGTTGGGACTGCCAGCGGTCCCCACCCCCAAATGCCAACATATTACACTTTAACAATATGCCAACATATTACCTGTAGCGCAGGGAGTGTGGCAGGTGGTTTCTCTGCCAGAGGTCGCGGGGTCGAGCCCTGTGGACCTCTATAAATTTTTTAATACAACACTAAGGGGACACATGGCGGCCTCAGGGGTGGCCATGTGTCACCCTATGATTGGCCCATAAAAACAATGTATAACCCATCCAAAAAATAAAATCACGCCACTTGTTAGCCTGGATTTGGTTATGAGGAAGGAATATTCCTCAAAATATTCCTTTTCCTGACTGTGCATCCACCATGTTGACTGGGCATCCCAGTCAACCCTGTCGCAAAATTTAGCTATTTGGAAATTTATCAGAACGCGATATCTCCTTAATATGATATCGGTTTTTTGAACCATTCGCAGAGCCTGAATCAGGAAGACAAGATCTATGCAGCCATCCTAGTTTCAACCCAATAGTGTAACTTTCAATTTTGAGCAAAATTTATGAACTCCTGATCACTCATCCCCATTGGGAAGCTTTTGGACCCCAAAAGACTTGATTACCTATTCAGTAGATGAGGGTACAACTCCCTCACCTTTCCAACATCCACTTTTCCTTGCTTGGTTTAATGCCTTTGAGCCCAACTCGAAGGTAGTCAACACTTCCCCTCTTGGATGCTCTTGTCCTCCTGTCAAGAATTGTATCTTCCTTGAGCTCATCCTGAAATTCTAGCGAAAAATATTCAATAGAAGGTAGCTAAACATCACTTCCTTAATCATCAATCAAAGGTGGCTCATACAAACGTAAGTTTTCAACATTAACAGCTGAATACATTTTCATATATGAAGGCAAGTCAAGTTGAAATGAATTATTACCAACTTTATTTATGATCTTGAATGAACCATAGCGAATGGGCTTGAACTTGTTACCTTCCCCTTGCATCTTTTATTTGCTAATGTGCAACCATACCTCATCTCCCTCTTGAAACTTGTGATGAAATCTATGTTTTTCATGCCTCTCTCTGTATTTTCTTTGAATTTTCTCAAGCTATTATTGAACTTGTTGATGTATAATCCGAATTTTCTCAATGAACTTTCGAGCCTTGTCAATATCACTATGGCCATCAATTCCAACATCCTTACCAAAGATGAATTCTAAGGGCGATTTTGGAAAATACCCAAAGCATAATTCAAAAGGTGATGTCTGTGTTGAGGAGTGCTTTTCTCGGTTGTAAGCGTGCTGAATGTAATGCAGTTGTTCATCCCACAACTTAGGATGTTTGCTACAATATCCTCTCAATAGATGCACAATGGTTTTGTTCACCACCTCGGTTTTTCCATCAATTTGCAAATGAAAAGAAGTACTATTTTTTAACTTTGTGTCCATCATTCTCCATAGATTGGACCAAAAATTCCCAATGAACCTGGAATCCCTGTCACTAACAACAGAATTTGGAAATCCAAAATGAGCCCAAACATGTTGAAAATAAAGTTCAACAGTTTTTTCAACAGTAATGGTTTTCTTACATGGCATAAGTATACACATTTTACTGAATCTATCCACAACTACATAAAGATAATCATGCTATTTTCTTGACATAGGTAGACCTCCAAAAAATTCCATGGAGACACTCTCCCATGGCCTTGATGGTACTGGAAACAGTGTGTACAACCCAAGCTTCCTATTACTAGGCTTACTTGTTGCACACATAGAACAACCTCTTATAAAACATGACACACTATCTATCATGTGAGGCCAATAGCAATACCTATATAGGTGCGCCACTATTTTTCTTACCCAAAAGTTTCCAACAATAAGAGATGAATGAGCTTCTATCATGACACTCAGTGTCTCTCCTTGTGGTATACACAACTCTCCCAAATGAAACAAAAAATTGTTATGCATGTGATAATCTTTTTCTTCAACTTGATTCCCTTCACTTAAACTAACATACACATCTTGAAAATCAACATCATGTGCATTTTGTTCTATGTAACTCTCATGTACAATAGAATAATTTTTGAGTAAAGTAGATGCACTAATGATTGGTCTTGAAAGCATATCAGTAACTTTATTGAAAATTCCTTTCTTTTACCTTATAACCAAGTGAAACTGTTGAAGAAATCCCATCCACCTGAAATGTCTTGATTGCTCCAATTTTGTTTGCGACTGCAAGTATTGTAATGGTTGGTGATCGGTATGCACAAAAGTCTCTTTACCCATCAAGTAGTGTCTCCACTTCTTGACACTTTGTACCAATGCATATAGTTCTTTGTCATATGTAGGATAATTTTTCACAACACCATTAAATGTTTCAGAATGAAAAGAGATAGGGCTACCACGCTGCAAAATAACTGCACCCATGGCATAATCACTAGCATCAGTTTGAATCTCAAATGACTATCTCAAATTTGGTAATGCAAAGACTAGAGCTGAACTGATCTTGTATTTTAAAGCTTTGAAAGCTTGTTGTTTTTTGCCTCCACATTGGAAGCCTTTCTTCACACCTGTCACTGCATGCATAGGAGCTGCTATGGCAGAAAAATTAGCAATAAAATTTCTCCAATACTGAGCTGGACCTAAGAAACTTCTTACCTTGGTTACTATTTTGGGTGTGGCCCAATTCATAATGGATTCCACTTTAGAAGGATCAATTATCAACTCTCCTCCTACAATGTGTCCCAAATACATCAAATAAGTCTTTCCAAACTCACACTTTGACATGTTAAGAAACAATTTCTCTTTCTTCAAAACATCAAGCACTCTATTCACATGCAAGACATGTTCTTCTCTAGTTTCGTTGAAAATGAATATGTCATATAAGTACACAATCACAAAGTCATCAAGGAATGGACACAAAACACTATCCATAACATGCATGAAAGTTTTTGATGCATTACACAAAACAAATGGCATAAATAACCACTCAAGAGTCTTTGTTTGGTTTTGAATGCAGTTTTCCATATATCACTTTCTGCAATTATTAATTGATGATATCCACTTCGTAAATCTAACTTAGTGAAAAACTTTGCTTCTTTCAACTGATCAAGAAAATCATCTATCCTTGGGAGTGGGTAACGATTATTTACCGTTAGCTTGTTCAAAGCTCTGAAGTCTACACACATGCGCCAAGTCCCATCTTTCTTTGGAATCAAGACTATGGGTGAACCACATGGCAAGGTGCTTGGCCTTATGATTCCTTTTTCCAACATCTCTTTGATTTGCCTCTTTATTTCATCATTCTCCATTATCAACATGCGATACATACTAATGTTTGGAAGAGGACAATATTGTTGCAACAGAATCTCATGTTGAATCTCTCTTTTTGGAGGCAATCCTGTTGGCTCTTGAAAAATCTCATGATGTGTTGGCGAGAAAAAAAGTCTGGCAGAGAAGACTCAGGTTCAGGTTTAAGGGCCAATAAGGTTTTCCGCCGTAGTCTAGTTTCACGCCGGCATTTGCACTTTTCTCCGAATGGCAGAGAGTCTCACCCGAGGCGTGCCACGACCTTACTATGATAGGGAGTAGGTCGGTATCATCCTGACAACATCCATATAGTTGAATCAAAGCTAATCTAAAGTCTTAACCATCCATAACACAACATTCCATAACATATACCTTTCAGGAAAACATTGAGACTTACAATAAATAAAATTTTAAAAGGTGCTTGCAAAACCACTCATTCAAGCCCATAACATATACTCGGAACATCACTCCTAAATATATTAGTCATCAGCTGTTAGTGGAAAACTATTACAAGGCTCAGCTGCCTGAGCATAAACAGAGAAGAATACAATACATCATGTTGGACAGAGAGAAAATGCATAAACATAGAGGAATGTAGAATAGTGAAACACAGAAAGAGCTCTCCTGTGGCTCCCTGTTGCCTATTACCATCTGTGCCAACCTTCCTATGCACTAGATGGATGCCTATTTGTTCTTCTTCCAGCGTGACTGATAGTTCCTCCTTCCTTATCGCTCGGTTGTCTTTTGTTTCTTTCAGTTCATAAGGAGTTCACTGCTCATTTCCTTCTGTGCTCCTCCACCATCTATGCTTGCTCCCACGACAGTCGCGACACCTGTCCTTTGCTCCTTTGCAACCTTGACACCTTTCTACCTACTAAGGTTGCGTTCCACCACGTAATCGCCGCAACTAAAAATCTGTTGAATTTCAAAACAAGGGCCCCAACACGCCCCGACCACATCCTATTGACTCGCCCCGAGTCAATTTTCCTGCACTGTCTCTACCTCCATGGGTCCACTCGGCCCTGTGCCCTGTTCTAGCTACGCGCTTCCTCCTGGTTATCCAAACAAGGGCCCCAACTCTGGGACCTTGGTTAGAGCTGAAGCTTTGAGCTCTTGGAAGGTTTCCATGGCCTGCTGCCACCCTTGCATTAACTCTTCAGTCTCAACCGTGATTTTTATGGCAACTTCCTCCCTTGCATTCGGCGGTAAGGCACCGAACACTGTGCTGATTTGAGTGTCGGCCTCAGAGGCCAATTGCTTTATTGTTTGTGCGCTAAGTTTTACGGGCTGCCGAAGCTCCCAAATGGCTTGCCTGGCCGCCGTTGAAGTCTCCTCTATTTGTTGTATTTGGACCTCTAACACATCTGCCTGGGCATAGAGTTGGTCCAATCTAGTTGGGTTCGTTGCTTCCTGGATTTCCTTGGAGATATGTTGTAGTTGTGATGAGATTGGCTGTGCATTCATAGTAAGGGCCGTTGAGCATTCTTGCAGACCCTTCAGTAGGTCGTATGCCTCTCTGGCTGCAGTACTTAGAACTTCCTGCATCTTTGTTACTTGGCCCTGTCTCTCTGATATTTTTTCTGAGTACACAATTGTTGGGTCGGGAAATGCGGGTCAGGCTGCTAATGCCGCTTTGAGTTCCACATTTTCCTAGTGAAGATTTGAATATGCCACCTTGAGGCGGATCGCCTGCCAACCACATCAGTCTCCTCCATTTCTTCTGGTATTTGACTACTACTGGCCGTTACTGTAGGACACACTTCTCTGAAAACCCTGGTCACTGTTTCTAGTTGTCCCTGTAGCTGTTCCTTTTCCATCGTCATTTGTTCGCGCTGTTCAGTAAGCGTGCTTATCTATTGCTGCTGCTGTTCGCATTGCCACTAGCACTCTAAGTGGAGCCTCTCAGCCTGTTGTGCTTCTCTCTGAATGAAATGGTACAACTGAGTTGTCCCCCATGTCTCCATGGTTTCGGCACCTGAGGTATCCTGATCTGGCATTCGCACCCGGAGTGGTTGTCCGCTGGAAACCAATTTCGGTGATTGGTCCTGAGGTGACTATGTCGGTGTTTGCTGTGGTACCCGGTCATTGGATTCCACCATATTTAGGCTTGGTTGCCCTTCTTTCCATGCTGGATTGGGTGGTTGGAGTAGAGTATGCTTAGGGAGTGGCCCAGCTGTGCCTTCAATTGACTGCTCTAACTAATTGATGTTGGTAAAAGAAGTTTGCGGGACCACGGTTGGGGTAACTGAGGGTACCACTTCTGTACCCGAGTTCACCTCCATCTCGTGGTCCCCATTGGTTAGTCTTTTGATGACTGGATCAGACATGATAGCGGATGAAGTGGATGGTGCAGAGCTGTGGGGTTCTCGGGAGATGGATGAGGTGGTGGGTGGTAGTTGATCTAGGCGGGGTGGCGATATGCGGATGTTCAGAAAATCAAAGGGGTTTATGGGGTTGTGAGGTGGCAACCCTCTTTCTTCTTCGGGCTCAACTACATGCTCCTCCCGGATTGGTACCCCTACGCTTAATTTCCGAGGTGGATCCTCTCCCGTGAGGTCAACCACCGGGCTTGATTCTGCAACCTTGGCCCTTTTGGCCTTCGGTGTCACTGCTGTTTTCGTAGCTTTACTTTTTCCCACTAGTTTTGTGGTTGTTGGGGGTGGTGAACTGAACAAGACATTGGGGATGGGCACAAAGAGGGAGGTTGCGCTGGGAGATGGGTTAGTCTGGGATAATTGGAATTCTGGAAAAGTTGGGAATGGAGTAGCATTGCTTGCTAGTACCTGAACTACTTCATTAAAGCTTCTTACCTTAGTGTTCAACTACTAAATGATCAGGAAGAGCTGCAGGTTTAACATCCTGTTCGCTGCTTCCTCTGATGTTTCTCCTGGCAACCGGTGTGGTAGCATTCTGTCAAAGAAGTATGTGTACACTCCATATCTGATCTCCATCACCACTCCTGGCCATGAACAAACTTCTGTGTGGAAGGCCGCTTCATAAATTTGGAACTTAAGTGGTCTCATCCGGAACGTTGTTTCTGGTACGCATGTAGGCCTAAGAAAAGTATGTTTGTGCGTGACTCTAAACCATACTTGCTCACTATATCCATCCAGTAGGTTTCTTTGGATTATTTATTGACTCCATACAACATCAATCATTTGGCCGTACCAAACCCTGAAGGTTTCTGCATTTACTTCCTTGGTGCTAGGGTCTCCAGACACCTTCCATGGTAAAAAATTCATCGACAAAGGTTGGTATTCTGCTATTTCCACTGGTATCCTGATGCTGGGGAAGGTCCACTTCCACATGGCCAGTGCTATGATCAAATACCCATAGATAAACCCAGTTGCTCTCTTATAGTTGTCCTCGCAGGCCTCGAACAATTCCTTCAGCAGGAAGGAGCACCAATTCAGCCTTGTCCCTTGGACATAGTGCTCCACAACCAAAATTGTGTCTAATGTGCATTCCCCTTTTGTATAATGCCTCGTCGTCTTGCTAGCAATGAGATAGCAAGAAAACCTGATCTCTGGCCTGTTAATTAGCTCAATATTTGCTCCCTTTCCTCCTCTTTGAATGCCATACTTGGCATAGTAGTCTGTGTCTCCTGACTTCTTCACCCTCTTAGATATGGTTTGGAACGTTGAAGATATGTCCCTTCCTTCCCGCGACAGTCCTGTCAACCTATGAATGTCTTTAGCATGAATTGGGATTTCATTTCCTAGCCATAGAGAGCTGTTCTGAATCCTAATTAACAGAAATTTTGTGCACTGCATCGCAGTGCCTGTAATCCCAAACACTGGTAAGTTTCTTAAATTCATTATCGTGGATTGCTGGATACCCCTGAACTCAGGCAAGACTCTTGTTGTTGCTCGTCCTTCTTCTGTTGTATAATTCTCAATGTATACCTGCCTTTTTAGCACAGGAAACTCAAAGGAATCTGTGAGGTCTGCGTCGATTAAGGTCACACTGTCATATTTTCTCACGAGGGACTCCATTTTCTGAATTCTGCTGTCTAGCCCCCATTCCACGACCGCTGGGCTTACTCTTGTCATTTTAGCTCGTCACTGGTATACTTGCAGAACAATTCTCTATCTTTTCCCTTGAATTTCTTCTTCCGGATGCCTTCTCTGCTCTGGTTCTGGTTCAAATTCCCTTGCTCTTTTGGAGGTTTCTAACTCTAACTTGGATTTTTACAGCATTCTCGCACTTCTCTGCATGCAGGTTATGTAAGTAACTGGCACAGATGAGGTTGATGAGACCCCATAACTAATTAATTTTTCCTTGGCTTCCCCCATGGCTATAATCGTGTAATTAGTTAGCTGCTGAGGTGGGTTTTGACATTGTTGACTGTGGTCTTGGGGTTTGGGCAGACGCAACGACTGGTGGTTATGTCTAATTATGGAAAATTTATTATAGTATGGATGATGCTAATTATGGAAATTATTTCCAAATCTTGGTGATCCTACGGACTGACACTGGTACTATGCTTAATGATGATGGGTTGATGTTCGACACACTTTCCTATCTGATGTGGATGACACGCTAGACACTACCCCTCCCCAACCACTATTGGTTGCGTTGCGGTCTCCGCAACTCAACTGAAATTTATTTTAATATGGTGAATATTATATATGCTCATCTCGGGTGTGAGAGAGTTATAGACTCTAATCTACCCTACTGACTCCTCTCAGTTGCGAGAGTTATTGGAATTGAAATTTTAAACTTACTCATGGCAGGGCTTCAGGTGTTCGTCGTTGACCCATCCTTGTAGAATTTAGCCGTTCAACTGTGCCAATCGAACTACTCCTGACTGTTTGATTTCTATGATGTGAAATGGTCCCAGCCAATGCATCTGCAGTTTTCCTAGGAACTTCTGGAATTTACTGTCATAGAGTAAAACTGTTTCCCCGACTTGAAAAGTCTTATGCTTAATATTTTGGTCGTCCTAAGCTTTCTACCTCTCCTTTTCTATTGTTTGGTGAAACTCCGCAAGAAATCGTCCTTCTTCAAGTTCTTGTAGCTCCTGCAATCACTCTTTTAAGGATTCCTCTTCAGATAACTATAGAGTTGTTGCAATTAGAAGGCTTGGTATAATTAATTCCATTGGGACTACCACTTCTCTTCCATAAACCAGCTGAAATGGCGTTTGGTTTTTTAGTCATTTTACCATTTTTCGGTATGCCCACAGTTTTGCAGGAATCCATTCATCCTAGTCATCATGCTGTGTGTTGCATATCTTCGTAAGTCCCTTCTCTAGTATCTTGTTGAATGCTTCCACTGTGCCATTTGCTTGCGGATGATATGGACTGCTTTTATGATGTTGTACCATGAAGCTCTCTAAGAGGGAATTAATGGTGTCATTGATGAAATGTGTACCCTGGTCGCTGGTCAAGATTTTTGGGCATCCAAATCAGCTGATTATATTTTCAAATATGAACCTAGCAGTAGTTTCTGCCGTGCAGTTATTCATTGGCGCAGCTTCTACCCAGCGCGTTAGGTAGTTTGTTGCCATGATTATGTACCTTGCCTTTGAGTACCTTGCATCTAGTGTAATTGGTCCTACAAAATCGACTGCCCACTTTTGGAATGGATGTAATACCTTTATTGGATGAAGCGGAAGCTCATCTCTGTGAGATGGTCATCCTGCCTGCTGACAAACGTCACATTTCTGCAAAAATTCTTTGTTGTCCTTGTGTACTATTGGCCACCATAAGCCTGCTTGTATTACCTTGCATGCTGTTGTTTTAGCTCCCACATGCCCTCCCGCAACACCACTATGGCTTTCCCATAGTATAGCTTCCCTTTCGTGGTCCAGGACGCATCTTTGAAGTACGTGGTCTAGCCCCATCTTGTATAGGTGCCCCGCTATCAGCTGATACTCTGTGGCTCGAACTACCAGGTGCCTCTTATGTGTCGTAGTGTACTCCTTCGGACACTGGCCAGTGGTGAGATAGGTTGTTATCTCATTCAGGTAGTCTAGGATGGCTTCTACTCTGAAAAGATCAAAATCTGGCAACTGATCATCTAGAGATCCTCCATTGTCTCCATTTTCTAGTCGGAATAGGTGGTCAGGCCCTACGTTGAGTCTTTCGAGCTTTATAATTACTTCAAAGGTGAACTCCTGGAAAAGTAGTAGCCATCTGCAGATCCTGCCTTCTAAGACTGGCTTGTTGACTAAGTATTTCAAGGTTGAGTGGTCTGTGAAAAATTTGAACTTACCTCCCAATAGGTAGTGGCAGAATTTCTGAAGAGAGTACACCATTTCTAAGATCCCGCTCTGTTGTCGTATAGTTCCATTCAGTTTTTGACAACTTGCAACTAGAAAAATATACCGGAATATCGACAAAAGTGTCTCTAGGTTGAGCCAAGACTGCTCTGAGCGCAATGCCGGACGCATCAATGTGTACATGGAACTGCTTGTCCCAATCTGGGTGGACTAGTATTGGCGCACTCGCCAGCTTCTCCTTTAGGGTGTTTAGGGTCGTTTTGCAGTTGTCCGTCCACTGGAATTGTTCTGATTTCTTCAATAGTTTTTCTAAGGTCGTTGTTAGTTTTGTGTAGTTGCAAATGAAATGCCGGTAGTAGCCAGTGTGGCCCAGCAGTGACCTTAGTTGTTTTACCATTTCTGGAGCCTCCATACTGACAATTACTGCTATCTTGGCCAGGTCTACACAGACACCCTAATTACATACCACGTGCCCTAGCAGTGTTCCAAATGGAACGAAAAATATACACTTCTTCAGGTTCAATGAGATCTGCAGTTGTCGACACCTATCAAACACTACGCTCAATAGGCTCGCATGATCCTTTACTATGCTATACACAATCCAGTCATTCATATAGACTTCTAAGAACTTGTGGATGTATTCTTGGAATGCAACTATCACAATGGAAGAGAAGACTGCAGGTGCATTCTTCAGTCTGAATGGCATCACATTGTATGCGAAAGAGCCCCATTCGGTGGCGAATGTTGTCTTTCTCTTGTCTTCCTCTACTATTCTTACCTTATGGTAAGCTGAGAAGCCATCGGTGAATGAGTATGCCTCGTTCCTTGCAATTTTGTCAAGGACTTCGTCACTGAATGGAGTAGGGAATGGATCATGGATACAAGCATTGTTTAAACTTCTGTAATCTACACAGACTCCTATCTTTGATTTCTCCTTTTTGCTCTGTATAACGATGGGACTTACCCATTCTGCTTCCTCTACTGGGAATATTAATCCGGCTTTCAACATTTTGTCGATATCTGCTTTCACCTTTTCCTTTACCCTTGGGTTCAGACGATATGGTCTATGTTTGACAGGCCTTGCATTGGGCTTTAGTGTTATCCACATTTTCCCCATCTTTCCTTTTATGCCCTTTAGATCTGCTACGGATGAAGGAAACAAGTCCTCGTATTCCTTGAGTAGACTGAATATTTCCTTAGTTGTTTGTTCATCCCAGTATTCTCCAATTGTCGCCAGTTTAGATTTGTCTTCTGTTCCAATATTTACTTTCTTAGTTCTGAGAGGTAACAGGTGGATACCTTCTGTCGTTGGCTCTTCTTTGATGTCCCTCTCCCCTTCTATTTCTTCAAAGTACAGGTGCCTGAGATCCTCCAGATTGTCATCGTCCATCTCACTATTAATTTTTTGACATGCCACCTTTTGTTGGATACCCTGGTATTGAACCGACTGCCCGTCCGTCTGTTGGAAATCTGGGAAGAACAATATCTTCCTGATGGCCCGCAATGCCTGTGTAACCAACTCTGTCTTTCCTTCAAACAAGAAACATTGTGTGAATTTTTCCGCAACTTCCTACCATTTGTGGGTCCCTCTTGTTTTCTCTTCCGTCAAGTACTAGGCCTTTGGAATTACATCCAGGGAGTGGATAAACCGGTGGACCCACAGTTCTTCGAGATATTCATCAGTTCTCCATTGGGCCTCACATTCCTTCAAATGGTCTCTGGGGTCGGAGTCCCCTTGGTACCAGTCCTTAATTTTGGGTTCCTCCTCCTCTTTAAATCTGGCTTTCAGTGCTGCTGCCACTTCATACCATCGCGTCAAGGAGTTGTGATGGTTGCTCCACCATCTTGCGGATGTAGATTGTAATGCCATGTCCATAAATGGTACTTTGTGACTTTCTGGTACCATAGTTTCTATCTTGGCTATGAAAACATTTCGAGCATTCATATCTGATATAATTGGGTATTCCTGAATCTCAGCCCCGATCCAATAGACTCTTGCAATATTGGCACATCTCCTTGTATTTGTTTCATAGCCTCCTTGTTTCCAATCGTCCCAAGCTATTTATGATCCTAACTCTGAGCTTTGGATGTTTCTCCAGCTCATAGAGCCTTCTGCCGTTCGGTTGATGTAATCTTCCCTTCTTCCTGCAATAATTTGGTAGCAATGGTCCAGGAGATGAGCATCTTCCCTATTATCTACAGTATCTGTATATATCGGTCCTTGGTAGGGGTCGAGTGGCTGAGTGACTCTGATTTCCCCATCCTCGAAGATCATCAGTTCTTTTTTCATATCAATTACTGCATAATTTTCAAAGCCCCAATCAATTCCCAACAGTGCAGGGTACGGATCCTTATTCCCCATGATGTCGATGACTTCAAAGTCCATAAATGTCTTTACTCTCACAATGTCAACTTCAACCTCCTCCAGTCGGCCGATGGGAACGATGCAATACTGGTTCGCCATCCAAAGTTGAATCGGAGTGTATGTCAATCTTGGCTTCCCCAATGCCTCCCAAGTTTTCCTTGGTAGGATGTTGACATCCGATCCCAATTCAAGCATGGTATCTTTAATCTGGAGCCCCGCAACTTGCGTGTTCACTCGAAATTCCTTTCTTGTCCTAGGTTTTTTTCTCTTTATTCTCTATACATAATTTTGGTCCACTTCAACTGATTCTTTTGCTCTAGTGTTCTTCTTCAGCACTCCTTCTAGGTTCTTCTTTAGTCATTCTAGCATTGGTGTATTGTTAAAAATATTTAGGAATAGGTGGAACCACTCTTGGATCAAGGCTTCAGAAGTATTCTGCGTTTCATTGTCTTCCTGAGTTTTTTGTAACTTGATTCCTTTGTTTCCCCCCAATTGGGCAAATGTTTCTGCTGCTTCCTGGAAAAATTGTTTCTGTCATTCTGGTTTGATCAAGAGCTTTTGGGATGCTGGCCTGATCAATTTCATTGGGTCCATAGCACATGCATCGTCCCTCGTTATTTTTCCACGTCATGTCACTATGGCTACGTTTTTCATTAGTTGATTTCCCATTAGCCTGGGTTCTTCATTTACTAGATTCTCCCCCCTCTGTCTAGCTCTTTCCTCCCATGTTTTGATGAGATCCGGGCAATCTTCTGTTGCGTGTGTGTTAACCCAGCACTGCGAACACTAGGGTATTCTAGGGAGTTGGAATTCTCTAGCTACATGTCCTTCCTAGTTGCAGTTATAGCATCTTACTGGACCTCTACCTCCTGCTCGGCCCCTCTCATGCCTCCTCCTCTTCCTCGGGGAGCTTCGTTTACTCTGTATGACGGTCGGTCCAGCCGCTTCGCCAATGCGTCCAGTGCTCGGCATTGCTCTGTGCTATGGGTGGTTCAGGCACAGAATTCACAGTATATATTATTTTGAACAGTGGAATATTTCCGTAAGATCGGACACAGGCGAGGTTGATGGCCCATACTTTTGCATATTTCACAATACTCATTGGTGGCTAGAATTTGTTGTGCAGTTAACCCTGTGTATTGCTATTGTGGTGGGTATATCCCTTGGGTGTTTATTTGCATGACCCCTCCTAGTGGTGGAGCCTCTTGTGCCCCTGCTGTCGATGTCCCCACATTTTTTCCCCATAACCGGGGACATTCCGTTGTCACATGTCCCTCCACGAGACAATGCGTGCACCATACATTCGGTCTCGCCAGTTGCATGAGTTGCATTTCCTTGAGTTTTTCTGTCAGACTAGAAATTTGATGCTGCAAGCCCATTACTGAGGGATCATGTACCGCTGTGCCTCCCTTGAACTCTTGCGGGTAACCCGCCATGGCTTCTATCTTCATTGCCTGCTCTAGTGCGTCCTGCAATGTGTCGATCCTTTGTTGAGTCAATGGAGTTCGGGTCAAAGGTAGTAGAGCTTTAATGAACCAGTCTCTCTGGTGGTTGGGATCAATTAGATAGCTGAGTTTTCTGATTGCATCCTTGAATCTCCACATCAAGTCCCGAGCATTTTCTCCTTCTCGCTGCTTGATTTCCCACATCTCTGACAAGCCATGTTGGTCTGTCTGAGGTAGTTTGAATTCCTTAATGAAATCCCTCTTTATATCTGCCATCGCTGGATTCGGGTGAGCTTTCGACCATTTCATAAACCATCGTACGGCTCTCTCCCTCAGGGTGGTCTAAAATTATATCAATTTCCCAACATCTGGTGTCTGTCGTGCTCTCCATATGGCCTCGCAGAGGTACCAGTGCTGTTCGACATCATCGTTCCCCTTCCTAGATAATTCTGGGTACCGGGTGAGTGATCCCGCCATGGTCACTTGAATAGGTGTTACTAAAATGAAGCCGTTGGATCCTAGTTGTGAGATGGTGCCACTAGCAATCCTACTACTAGTTTTTGTTCCAGTTGGAGACTGAATACTGTGCAATCTACTTAATTCACGTAACTTAACAAAAATTTCACTTATGGGCTTATAGAGCACCAAGGGAAGGTTGGGACTAGAGCTACTTGAACTATGGGGACTAGGAATACCTTGAGATATGGACGTCGACCTTTCTTGAAATAGTTGCTCCATCGCAACGTGCATCTCCACATTGGACACCTCCTATGGGGGCACGTCTGTACCTTCTCTGTCAAACTTTTTTCCTTCATCCATCTCGGCTAGACTCCTATACACCTGTCACACTTATTTCACAGCCCCTCCTATATCATGGGGACCCACCTGACCTTCCATTTCCTTTGTCATCTGAGGCGCCTCCTCTTTGTTCTTTCGACTGCTTTCCTATCTTTTCAACTTCTTCATCACCCTCTCTCGCCACCTTTCTGCAATCTGCACCCTCCAATGTGCTCGTCGCTCCCTGAGCCTGTTGGCAGTTTCGACATCCATACTCCTACTCCCCCTTCTCATGGTTCTTGTAACATCTCTCCCTTAGTCCCTTCCCTCGACACTGGAGGGTTTACGCTTCCATCTTTGCTTTCTGGAATCCCATCAGTCCTTCGTCTACCATCAATGCTTTGATCCACAAAGGAATCTCCTTCAGCAGCTTCCCCCTTAACCCAGATCTGAAGGTTCCTTCTGCTCTTGAGAAATACTGGTAGCACTCGGCTGCAAACTCTACTATATATCTTTCCAAGGTAGATTCCACCGAAAAATCTACAGCTCGGGTTAAGTCGGTGTTTAACTGGTGAAGCGCCACCAGATCCTCGTGTGCCCAATTGCGATTGATCTTCAGTGAGTTTTCCTTGGCAGTCTTGGTCTGAAGCCTCTGCAACCAGTTGTAGAGTTCTTCTGGGAACTTTCCCCAAAATATTTCGTAGGTATCAGTAGCAGATTCGGAGAATAGAACCAAGTTTTTAATCGTTTTCTCCTTCTGTCATCTCAGCTCAGCCTGCTGAGCTATGAAATGATCTAGGTGGTTATCCCACCAGCTTCGTATTTCTCTTTCAAAGATTTGAGATACCATGATATAGCTCCCAAATGTATTTTTATGTCCCGGCAATGAACCATTTTTTGGCGAGAAAACAAGTCTTGCAGAGAAGACCCGGGTTCAGGTTTAAGGGCCAACAAGGTTTTTCGCCGTAGTCTAGTTTCACGCCGACATTTTCACTCTATTCTGAAGGGCAAAGAGTCTCACCCGAGGCATGCCACGACTTTACTGTGATAGGGAGTAGGTCGGTATCATCCTGATAACATCCATACAGTTGAATAAAATCTAAACTAAAGTCTTAACCAACCATAACACAACATTCCATAACATATACCTTTCAGGAAAAAATTCAGACTTATAGTAAATAAAATTTTAAAAGGTGCTTGCAAAACCACTCATTCAAACCCATAACATATACTTGGAATAACACTCCTGAATATATTAATCATCAGTCGTCAGTGGCGAACTATTACAAGGCTCAGCTACCTGAGCATAAACAGAGCAGAATACAATACATCCTTTTGGACAGAGAGAAAATGCAGAAACACAGAGGAATGTAGAACAGTGAAACACAGACAGAGCTCTCCTGTGGCTCCCTATTTCCTACTCCCGTTTGCGCCAACCTTCCTATGCACTGGCTGGCTGCCTATTTGTTCTTTTGCTAGTGCGACTGAAAGATCCTCCTTCCTTCTCGCTTAGCTGTCTTTTGTTTCTTTCAGTTCATCAGGAGTTCACTGCTTGTTTCCTTCCATGCTCTTCTACCATCTATTCTTGCCCCTGCGACAGCCGCGACACCTATCCTTTTCTCCTTCGTAACCTTGACACCTTTCTGCCTACCGAGGTTGCGTTCCGCCACGTACTTGCCGCAACTCAAAATATGTTGAATTTAAAAACAAGGGCCCCAACATGATGTGCATTAACTACATCATATAAATCTGATTTCAAATTAGTATCACATCCCTAAAATGATTCATGATTAACATCAGCTTTAGGCTCAATCATTAGAAGAAAAAAATTCTTACTTGAATTTACCAGCCTCTTTACATGTTGAGCATTTACCATAGCAGTGTTTGTCTTCTTGCGATGTGCTCTAACAATGTACTCCTTGACATATTTGAATAAATGATATTCGTTCTCATGGCAATGGAATATCGCTTTCCTGTCATACAAGTAAGGACTCCCCAACACAATACCCATTATGTCAAGCGAAACCACATCTAATTCAATTGTGTCAACAAAATGTGCAATGATTACAAACCACAATATACACTTCTTAGAAACCTGTAAATTTGCATCCTCACAAATCCAACCTAATGGATATGGTTTTGAATGTGGTATGGTATCAAGGTTGAGTGTCTTTAACAAGTATTCAAATATTATTTTTTCTCGTGACCCACTGTCAAACAATGTGTCAACTTTGGTATGTTTGGATATGACCCTCACATGAAACAGTTCAATTCTTTCTTCTTCATTTGGAGCATGTATGTGACAGTTTGATGTACTAGTACTGGGTTTAGTTTCAATTTCTTTCCCCTTCATGTTCTTCAATCCCATGGCTATAATCTTAGATTCATCACCTAAGTCGTCTCCTAAATCATCTTGAGTTGTAGCTGTAGTTTTTTGTTTCCCTTTGTTGTTATATTTCTTGGGCCTCATTTCAGGATGTAATTTCCAACAATGAGTTGCATCATGGCCTTCTTTTTAATAATGTTTCAAACCACTTTTTCTCCATCTTTATTAACAGATGCATTCTTTTTTATTTTAACTTTTGAGGTCTTCTCTTTGTTTTTAGCATTAAAAGGTTTCTTCCTACCCTCTTCAGAATTTTTTTTCCCTCTAGCTTCTAGATGTGTGGCCTGAACACCTACTTCATCTAGACTTGTGGGGTTAAGCATGAGAATAGTATGTTTTAGGTAGCTATGTAAGCCCCCTATGTACTTGAGCAAAGTATCTTGGCTTTGTAAATCTACCCCTAATAAGAGAGCTCTTCTCCTAAATTCTTGGGTGTATTCTTGCACATTCTGTCCATTCAATTGCCTTAAGTTTTTACAGTTCATTATGGATTTATGCATATGAGCTAATGGATAAAAATATTGTTTTATTGCAGTAATGAAATAATTCCATGATAGAATAACCTTACCATGTTTCTTGATCTCCTCCTTTGTCTTGGCTTCCCACCAAACAAGTGTTGCACCTTCCATTCTCAATGAAACTAATTCGATTTTGGTATCATCATCTTGAAGGTTTTGGATTCTCAAATATACCTCCAATTGCCTAATCCAATTATCAAGCTTTTCTGCATTGACTTCAGCATTAAACATTGGAAATTCAAACTCAACGTCAAGTTTTAAAAATGACTTTTACCAGGGTTTTTTGAATTGTGTGGCTAATGTACTGAAGATGAAGTAGAGGATGATGATGATGAGGGTGAGGATGATGGATCTCCATTGCCCCAATTTCCTCTATTGCCCTTCTTTGTCTTATCTTCATCATTGTGACCTCCTAAATATCCTTGTCCTTCCTTGTGAAGTTTGGATCCTTCTCCTTCTAGTCTCTCATTCCTTTCTTGACAAAGGATTCTAACCATCTCAGTCATGTCAAGGAATGATTTCCTAAACACTTTTTCTTCCTCCTTGGGATAAAATTCTTCATGGATTTCTCCTTCTCTATGAGACATGCTTAATGCAGCTTCTACTTTCTTAGGAGGTGAACTAGGTGGTGGAGATTGTGGCAATCTTGCTCTCTGTTGGAACAAGGTCTCCTAAAAAGCGACGAATCTAGTCCATTTTGTATATTTTTTTATTATATTTAGTCTAGCGCAGAGGTTTTGGGGTGGGTCAAAGCCCCTGATGCATTGTAAGCAGGTCAAGGTTAGACCAAGAGTCTGCAAGCCACATTTTGCAGAGCATTGGATGCGTAGGCTAAAATAGTATAAATAGTTTAACATTTTTGAGTTGATGGGAAGATAATGAATAGAGATTGATGCGAACTACGAATTTCTATATCTTGGGTTGGGTTGTTTGGGTTATGACTCCTGCTAGCTGTGTGCGCAGGTGGTATTTGGGGAATGTAAGAGGATTTTTGATAAGTAATATATGTGAAGTATTGTTGAACATATGATGTTGTCTGGATCTGTTCATTTTGATTAATGCAAAATAAGATTGTCTGTTTAAGCTGTGAACTCGTCTGTTTTATCTCTGTGATATGAAAGTATCTACACTTAGTATATTACTGTGATAAGACTATTGTTGCACTTACTGATTGCATATCTGTTAAAAGTGCGAACTATCTCTGTTGATAATATTGGCTGTGATTATGTTGTTTTATGGTTGGAATTGATGATATGCACGTGGATGCAAACCTACCAGAACAGATCTAACAAGAACTATAGTCTGGTTACATTCTGGAACCCTACGAATCAACCTTCGGTGTAGATATGATAATTGCGGACCTGCGTTATTACCTATTCTCTCTCTCAGGGTGCGGAAACCTAGTTCCAGCACCCTCCCATACTACTTCAGGTGAGACTTTGACTTGCCAAGCGAGTCACTACCGAAAGGGCCAGTAGTATAGGGGTTTGTTGGCAAACCTTCATCTCCGAACCTGGGTCAGGACCCCTCGAGCCAACAAATGGTTTCGTTTCCAGGACCGAGAGAATTTTGAGGGAGAGATTTGGTAATGCTAAAGCCATATTGGAAGCCTGAGAAGAAATAAATCAATGAGTGGTTTGAAAAGAAAGTTCAGGAATTCACTGTAAAAGAAAATCGCAGTGCGAACTTAACTGCGGAGAAGTGGAAAAATAAGTATATTTTCTTGGAAATCTATGAGATTTTCTTCGTAAATTTTGCAATCGAGCTACAAGAGTGGATCGCAAGACTTGTCGATTTTCAGAAGTGTTGGAAAGACGAACGGGTCACGCAGTGGACCTCGGAACTAATACGGCAGTTGGAAAAGACTGATAATACCATTACTCGCACGGTAGATCATTGGGTGGACAGTGTGATAGGAGGATTTGGGCTGAATTTGCAATCTATCAATTTTTGTCCTACTAAGAAGCAGAGAAGACGTTCTTCAAGGGTTTTTGGGGTAAGTTTCTAAAAACCTTGCAGTTACTAATTAAGATCTTATTGTGCGAGAAAAGTATCTTGTGTAGCCATACCAAGTGAATGAGCTCTAATCAAAGTGAGGGTACAACGCGTAGTGGTAAGTACTACATAACTAATCAAGAGGGAGATCGATCTGTCTACAGTCCAGTGACCAATTTTATTGCACATATACCCCCATCAACACCATCTTTGAATCATCATAAGGGAAATAACTCACCTCCACCACCGCCGAGAGACAATATGGCTTCACAGATGAAGTTACCCACCTTCAAGGGTGTGGGGGAAAAAGATATGGATCGATTCTGGTTTGTCTCGGGGTCTGTATGGACTGTGCAGAATGTAGCAAGCGATGTTGTGAAAATAGCGCAGATGTATCTTGCTTTTGAAGGAAGGGCCTTGGACTGGTACATGGGATACCTTGACCAGAATGTGAACACGATCATTGAAGATATTAAGAACGCCTTGGAGCAACAGTTCAAGAAGCCTAAGGCCTACTCCCAGATAGTGAATGACCTGAAAGATTTCAAACAAGGTCCATCTGAGTCTGTATGGGAAGCTGATTAGCGATTGAAAAAAGTAATCAGGGAAGGAGGATTCCAGTATGATGACAGGCAGCATGCGGAGTGGTTTATTTCTATGTTGCTGCCCCACCTACGAATCCTAATGGGCCACCAAGACATTGGGTCACAGGAGAAGGCCTTGGAGATAGCAATGGAGTTGGAGGCTGCATCATGAGATGAAACCAAGTTGGGTGTACAACATATACAAGGCCAGCTGGAAGCAATGCACATGGAGATCCAGAATCTGTGAAAGGAATGAGGAATAGAGGCTAGCCCTGTCAAGTGGTGCGTATGATGCATGGTGAATGGCCACACCAAGGATAAATTTCTGATATTAATAGACTATAGGCAGGCTGGAGGACCTAGCCCGCTGCGCCCAAGAGAAGATGTGGGGCCAAGTAGGCCACCACTATGGTGTGATGGCTGTCGCATTACGGGGTTGCACGAAACCAACCACTGCCCTCGCCTTGCTTCTTGTATTCCAGAGGTTAAGCAACAATGGTGCAGGTTTTGTAGGTCTATGGGACATGAGAAGCAGAATTTCCAAACTTACGATCTGATGATAGACCGAGGAAACATCTATAGCGTACAGATAGATCCATCGTCACCAAGGACCCCCTCCGGTATCGGGGGCTCCACCATTAGGGGCAGGGGAGGGGGCCAAGGCGGAAGCGCAGGTAGGGGAAGAGGCCAAATAATCTATTATAACTGTGGGGAGATAGGTAACTTTACAAGGGACTGCCCAAACCCTACAAGGCAATCCTGCAAGTATTGCAGGCAGCTGGACCATGTGATTGAGGACTGCCCGATTTTGATGGCTAAGGTTTAGGAGAAACAAAAGACGCTTATGCATAACATGCAAAGGGTTATGACGGAACCTCGGAATGAGGGACCAAGTATTAATATCATAACCAGTAGCGGCCTAGCCACTGTGGGGATGGAAGAAAAAGCTATGGCTGAGCCTCTGATCAGGAAAGTGGTCATCAAATCAGAGGGCTTGGATCTCCAAAAGAAAAGGGAAACCTTTATCGCAGCTCAGCAGGACTTCAGAGAAGCACCTACTTCACAGGTCCCTGCGGCCACCAAAGAAGAAGAGGGGGTCCAACCATTTTTACAAGCATGCATGAAATTTCTACGGAACCAACGGGCCGTTGAGAATCTCCAGGGACTATTAAACATCTGCACATGGGAAACCAACCCGCCCTTGGAAATTAAGGATGTAAAAACACTATACAAATACAAGAAACACACTGGTAGAGAAATGTGGCTCACAACACAAATCGGGGATTACGAAATGGAGCAAGTTATTTTGGATCTAGGGTCAGACGCGAACGTGCTGCCCAAGAAAAATTGGTAGCGCATGGGAGAGCCCAAGTTGGAATGGTCCACTATCCAGCTGCACATGGCCAATCAGTAGAAGATCATACCGTTAGGAAGGTTATCACAGATTGTAGTGGATATTGCAGGAGTTAAGGTCCGGGCCGACTTCGAGGTCATTCAAATTGTGGAAGATGCAGACCCTTACCCTACGCTCCTTGGGTTAGATTGGGCCATCGACATAGGCAGTATTATCAACTTGAAAAAGGGGAGCATGGTATTTGAGAATGGAGGGATACGGGTGATAGTCCCTTTAGATCCCGGAGAAGGAGAAAGGTATATGGAGACGGTGCGTATTGATGAGGAGGTAGATCACATCTACACGTTAACTACGCAGGAAGAAGATTGGATCAACCCTACGACTAATAGAATTTTCTGCTGGGAAAAGGAGAGTGACTGTTGTTCTAACTCTGACGGAGAACTAGAACATTGACAACACTGGTTGCACAACATATCTGCACTACGATGTCTCATAATTTCAAGGGATTTCCTATGTATATCCTCAGAGGTAAGAGACTTGCCCTACTTTGATGATTCTAGTAACATTAAGGAATTTTTGCAAGCATTCGAAGTTGAAGTTCCGAAGGAATGAAGGTTATGGTCCCTCAATCTCGCCCTACGCGCATCACCTGCGAAGTGGTGGGATGAGCTTAAGACCGCATTCCAGGAATGGGGGGCATGTCAGACTATGTTAATCTTGCGCTTCGACCCTCTGGTTAATTTATGCAGGGAACAACCAGGACTGGTAATCTGAAGCTATGCATACTTGCACAAGATAACCACCGCTGGCGAAAAAGGGTGTGTGACAGATAGGTGCATCTCCAACAAAAACTCTCTCAAGATGGTGGATACTATGGAAGCTGTGGATCTGGCAGCACTTACAGCTATGAAACAAATATGCTTGCTCCTCCACATCGTAGGCTACTACAGAAAAACCAGGCAGAAGTTGATCACACCGCCTTTGACAGAGCTGCTTTGCAAGACCATTTCAGTTCGCAGGGATGCTGATTGTCAAGGGAGCTTCAAACTAGTAAAGAAAACAATAGGCCCACTCAGAACGTAGATGGAACATTGGTTGGACCACTGTGCACACAGGAGGCCCACCGAACGCACACAGGTGCACTGGGAGCGCAGGTGTGCGTTGAGCACACCAGAGCTACGAAAACTAGCCATTGGGATAGTCAAATCGAGTAAAATGAAAAATATACCATTGAATGGAGAGGGTGGCTGGAATTTAATGAGGCGATTGCGGGAGATTTTTTACCATTTACATGATGTTAAGTTACAAGTGCAGCTTACCCAACCACTGATCGATCACGTTAGCTATAAAACTGGTCGAACAGACCAGACAAGGGTTCCATATCAGTTGTATAGCTTGTACTTGGCATATCTTACCATGAAAATTTGGTGTTGCAAGAAGCTTTGTGTTTACAGTGTCTCCTTCATGTCCGAGAAACCTACCCCCTTGGATAGTAGCAACCTGGAGTTTGTTTTTTGTGCCAAGATAACGGCTACGAACCCTGTTGAGCCTTCTGAACCAATGAATTAAGTAGAACAAGGGACTGAGGAGGTGCTGGAAATCGAGTCTGAGGCGGAAGATATTCCCTCCATGCCGAGCCTAACCACGAGGAAAGGAAAAGAAAAGGCACAAAGCTCTGGAAAGCCTTAAAAGCCCACAAAATGGGCTTCAGGAAAGTCGTGAACTTCCCCACAAACCAAAAAATCCCCGCAGACAGCTCAGGAGGAAGCACAACCCGTCGAGCAAATTCACTGGTTACCTCCCTTTGTTCGACGACGCAGGACATCGACGTGCACGCCGAAGAATATTGATGGCCTGATCACTTACCTGCAGATGCCATTGACCCCAGGCGAGGTCCCCATCATTGGCAAACCTTTTGGTAAGCTGCATGAGGTCAAGTTTGATTATCACGGCCTAGCCAACATCGAAGCATTCCCTGAACTAGCACCTGCATTATACCTCGACTCAATTCATGATGACAATGGAGTTACAGTCATCCCCCAGTGCTGGGTATGTGGGTTGGCCGGGTCCGAGCTCCTGAACTTTCTCAAGATGACCCATTTTGGTCATTACAATATTACAGACCGCCTCGCACGACAGCTGCTCGCCCTAATTCATGAAGGCTGCCTGTGGATCCAGGACAAGACTCCTATTGATGTTGCGCTGATTCATAGGATTACTGGCCTCCCGATGAACGAACCAAGCCCTCTGGAGTGAGTGGGTAAGAAATATGAAGGCGAGACTACTGAATTTGTGCGCCAAAAATAAAAGGTGGAGCGGAATACCCAAGGCTTTATCGTCAAATCCATCAATGATCCTACTATGCAGTTGTGCAAGTTGATGCGAAAATGCCAAGTCGCCACCATCCCCACTTATGTGATCCAGCTAGTAGGAAAATGTGGGAAGGGGGTCTATTTTAATTAGGATCAGTACTTATGTGACGAATTTTTGGCCAACGTCTGAGAATCCTAAGACTTAGGGCGCGCCTTTTGCTACTCATGGTTGTTGTTCCTCATAGCGTTGGTCACCTGGGAAGCTCCTGTGGAGTCAGTCCTCCCTGAGCTTAACCCAGATATGTGTGAAGGATATTGTTATGCGCACTTGTGGGACTCCAAGGATGCGCAACACATAGAGGAAAATCAAGTCTTTTGGGTTCTCTTCCAGAGTAGCATGGCAGCTGCCATCAACTCTTGACCACGCTTATCACCCATAGTCTATGACAGGTACAAGCACATCGCGACCTTTCAGGTGACCATGCACAACATACAGATTCAGAGCTGAAAGGAGAAATCTTGGACTTTGCTCCCCTAATGGTCGCAGACGAAGAAATTGACAATATTATTGCACTCTGGCCCCCATTGTTGAAGATTGGCTTCAAGACTGGGGCACAGGGCCCTAAAGATGCCAGTGCAAGGAAATTAATTCCCCCTATCACTATTAAGGATATTGGAGGCTCCAGCAAAATTATCGAGAAGGACATAGAACTGGCTGCGAAGAAAGATGTGCAACAGAGGCGGAAGGATGAAAATGATGTCGAAGTAGTGACACAAAAATATTTGCAGCCCGAATTAGGGACAGAAGGAAGTGATGCAGGAGGAACTGCATACCCTCACGGGATAAAGCGCACAGGCAAGCCTGCAGGAGGGTCCCGAAAGAAGCAGCGTGCTCAGCGGACAACACACGATGACACTGTCACCTTGACTGATGGAGACCTTGAACAAATTACTGATGCAATCTCTCTAGCCATGCAGGATCGATGGGAAGCCCTTGAGGAACATCAAAAGGTTACGCTCACTACATTACAGGCCAAGTTCCGCGAGTTGTAACTAAATGCAGACACATTGAACACCAGTGTGACTTTGGTATGGATGCCGCAAACCACCAACAGTGCTATGCTCCCAATGACATAAATCTTCCTCTGCCCTTTGCCTGGTGCAGCCCTTATGATTGGTCTGCCCAACCTGGGCACGCAGGTCCATATTTTTCGGGAGGTGAAGTTGGACTTAGCCAAACTACCCCAGGATTCTTTATAGGGACTCCACCTGGGTATATTTTATGAGATTCAACACCGGGACCTGCAGATTCACCAACAGCTAGGCTTGGCTAAGAAAATGGTCATTGAAAGCAACGCCACACTCGCCCTTGCCACCACGCAGCAGAAGGAGCTCGAGAGCTTTATTCACCAGCTCCACGCAGAAGGTCCA
Source organism: Pinus albicaulis (assembly GCA_034641835.2). Taxonomy (NCBI): domain Eukaryota; kingdom Viridiplantae; phylum Streptophyta; class Pinopsida; order Pinales; family Pinaceae; genus Pinus; species Pinus albicaulis. Next base: position 697,671,895 of record CM076578.1, read on the forward strand.
ACAAATATTTCGGCTACCACTAAGCCCCAGGCAAAGGTTGAGGGGTTGGTCGCCGCATTGAAGGCATCCTGAACAGAGGTTGTGGAGGTTAAGTCACGGATGGAGCAGCAGATTGCCGAAATGCAGGCTAAATTGCAACCCGAAACACCTCTGGAGGTGCGGGCCCAACGATTTGCACTGGTCACCGCCGATATGAACATTATCATAGGGAAAATGGCGCAGGGTGCTCAATTACTGGAAACTACCATGCAGCTATGGACCAAGGTCCAATGTGATCCGCTCCTACGTGACATAACTTAGGCCCTGCGGCAGAAAGAAGAGACGTTTGAAACATTGGAAGCCACTCTGCCTACGTTGGTTACTGATCAGCACTTGGCATGACTACGAATCAACCAAGACCTCCAAGCTGAGATAGAAGAACTTCGATAGAAGAAGAAGGCCCTCAACGACCGCCTGAAGCCATGGGCTGCTGAAACCCTTAAACCATTGGAGGATGCTAATGTAGCCATAAAATAGCTCAACTAGACCCTAGAAAGTGTCACCATTGTGACGGAAGGCCTGATTTCACAGAAATTGGTCGACATCGCCCAAAATGTTACTGCCCAGAGCGAAGCTGTGCTTCCCCCATTGGCTGAAGAGATCAAACAGTTGTAGATGCATATGGAGACCCCACCATCTCAGTGACTCGGGATGAGTCACAAGATTGTGTTGGGGGACTGTTAGAATAGGGTCTCCTACAAAGCTGCGAATCTGGTCCATTTTGTACATTTTTTATTATATTTAGTCTAGCGCAGGGGTTTTGGGGTGGGTGAAAGCCCCTAATGCATTGTAAGCGGGTCAAGGGTAGACCAAGAATCCGTAAACTACGGTTTTCATACCATTGGATGCGTAGGATAAAATAGTTTAAATAGTTGAACCTTTTTGATTCGATGGGCAGAGAATGACTAGAGATTGATGCAAAGTAGGAATTGCTAGATCTTGGGTTGGGTTGTTTGGGTTAGGACTCCTGCTGGCTATGTGCGCGGAGATCCTCTGTCCTGCTGTGTGTGGACCCTGTTAGCTGTGTGTGCAGGTGGTATTTTGAGAATGTAAGAGGATTTTTGATAAGTAATATATGTGAAGTATGGTTGAACATATGATGTTGTCTATATTTGTTCTATTATGATTGATGCGAACTAAGATTGTCTATTTAAGCTGTGAACTCGTCTATTTTATCTCTGTGATATGAAAGTATCTGCACTTAGTATATTACTACGATAAGACTATTGTTGCACTTACTGACTGCATCTTCGTTAATAAGCACAAACTATCTGTGTTGATCATATTGGCTGTGATTATGCTGTTTTATAGTTGTAATTGATGATACGAACGTGGATGCGAACTTGCTAGAACAGATCTGACAAGAACTATAGTCTGGTACGTTATGGAACCCTGCGAATCAAAATTCAGTGTAGGTCTGATAATTGTGGACCTACGTTATTACCTACTCTCTCTCTCAGGGTGCAGAAACCTGGTTCCAACACCCTCCCATACTGCTTCGTGTGAGACTTTGGCCTACGCAAGCGAATCACTGCCAAAAGGGCCAATAGTATAGGGGTTTGTTGGCAAACCTTCACCTCTGAACCTGGGTCAGGACCCCTCAAGCCAACACTCTCCTTTTCTTTGGCTCTTCTTGAGACCCTTCTGCTACCACCAATTTGTCTTCTCCTCTTTTGAGCTTAAGCCTAGTAAGCATCTAAAAACTTGGAAACAGTTAAACAATTCTTTGCACAAAACAAAACCAAAGAATTAAACTCTAGCTCTGATACCAATCTGATCTGAAAGGACTGTATTAGTTTTTTTGTGCTAAGTGTCTTTTCAGTTTATAAACATGTGCATACTTGTCTCATTAGTTTGTTTAAGTATTGAGGAATCTAACCATGAATTGTATATGATTTTAGTGAATTAGAAGCATGAAATAAACACAAATAACACTGAACAGTAGTGTAAAACAAATAAATAAGTCACCGCATAAAATTTACATAGCAGACATGATGAATGAGTTCACCCCTCCTAGGCTACATCTGCTGGTCCAGCTCCCAATGGCATGCCCATCTTTCATTATGCTCAAAATTTTGAAAATACATGTAGTTATAGGTCTCTAATGGTTTTTTTCTCTACACCAATGGCTCCATAATGCTCCAATTAGTCAAAAACGACTCTTCATTCACCCAGAATGGGCAAAAACTGTCTCCTACTCATTTTCCCAATAACACCTAGAAAAGCTCCCCTAAAAGTGGAGAACTACACTTAACTGGAGTTAGTTTAGTGCAATCTGCCAAAAAATAGACCGCCTCCAAGAATCTCACCAGTCCTAACGGTGGAATTTAAAGTTGTGGTTGGGGGTGGCCACATGCTAACCCCCAAAACCCGCGGTTACTGTTTACGGTGGAGAGGAACTTTCCTTAAACCGTGGGATAAGGTTTTAACTCCGGGTTACAAGCTATGATTAGCAGAGACTGCGTGACAATATTAACTGTGACCATTGCATGTGACAAGGTTTGCGGAGAACTAGAAGTTGTGGTTGAAGGTGATTTTTTTTGCGATGTTGGTTTATGTTGTAACATGTGACCATATATCGTGGGACCGCTGGCAGGTTGGGACTGTCATCAGTCCCCACCCCCAAATGCCAACATATTACACTTTAACAATAATCCAAGGACTATAATGGTTAAGATTCATTATGTAACGCGGGCGGTGTGGTAGATGGTTGCTCTGCCGGAGGTCATGGGGTCGAGTCCTGCGGACCTCTATAAAAATTTTAATACGACACTAAGGGGACACGTGGCAGCCTCAGGGATGGCCATCTGTCACCCTCCGATTGGCCCATAAAAACATTGTACAACCCATATAATAAATAAAATCGTGCCATTAGTTAGCTTGGGATTGGTTATAAGGAAGGAATATTCTTCATAATATTCCTTTTGTTGACTGTGCATCCACCATGCTGACTAGGCATCCCAGTCAACCCTATTGCAAAATTTAGCTGTTTGTAAATTCAATCAGAATGCGATATATCCCTCATACGACATCGGTTTTTAAAACAATTCGTGGTGCCAGAATTAGGAAGACGAGATCTACGTAATCATCCTGGTTTCAACCAATCCTGTAACTTTCAATTTTGAGAAAAAAATTATGAACTCCTGCTCACTAAAGCTCAACCCACCTTTGTTGCTGGGGCTGAATGATGAAAAAGAAACAGATGCAGAATATAGTGAATGGGAGAATTCAGAAAAGAATAATGGTTTTTACCCCCTTGGGGAAACTCCCACACTTATTCCTTAGGAAATTATGGGGGTTGTCAAAGCCTTGAAGGAAATGCAGGAGGAGGATTAGTTGCTCAGAGAATGAGCAACCATTCAGTAGGGGGTGATGATGAGCTCCATCACTAGACATACTTGGAGGGGTTAATGGTCACCTTTTTGCCTTCTTAGATGTATTTTTCTTTCATTTTTATTATTATTTGGTTTTATGATGCTAGTATAGGTGGTGATTAAGGCTAACATAATCCGAGTCCCTAATATGAGGTTGAGTGCAGAAAATCATGAATTATTATCATTTTTTTCAAGGATTTTATCATAAAGACTTGGAGGAGACAACAAGGAGAAATTATAGGAGGATTTTCCACCCTCCTTAACTCTCAAAGGCAGCCAAAGGATCCCAAATATTCTCTCCAACAATTCTAATTCCAAAGGTAGCAAAAGGATCCCCAAGGATTCTCTCCAGCAATTCGAATTCTAGAGGTAGCCAAGCAACTCAAAGAGGAGTGCACTCAATCTTTGTTTACTTGGAGTCAAGTGGACTCAATCACTATTTTCTAGGGAGTTGTTGATAGCTGCCCTGTAGAATAAATAGAGCAAAGCTAGAGCTAGGAAGGGTGAGAACTTTGTTGCAAGCTATTGAGATTTTTGTTATTTTACTCAGTAATCAAAATTTCAGAAATGTATGAGGCTATTATTTTATGAAATGAGAAGACTGATTTCATTTTACTGATTTAAGTTTCAGAGAGCTAGGCTTGTGGGTTAGGGCCAATCCACGTGCCTCAACCTCTCTGCTTTATTTTTTCTCTGCTTTCTATCATTTCATTAGTTCTGCTTCTGATAATTTCATTTATGTTTCAAGTTGTTGTTTAGTTTTCCTTTAAGTGTGTTGCTATAGGTTTCACTTGCTTGTGAGTAATAGAATAGAGGAGAAAAAAAAATTGTGGATCAATACCCCCTTCCCATCTCTATCAATAGAGCTCGAGGAGGGCGAACCTGTTGAGATTCAACAAGATGATGAGCTTAGTGAAAAGATTCGCCTTCACTAAATGGGCCTGTAGGCTATTTTTGGCACAAAGTATATTTTTAGACATGTCGATCATATTCTATGAGTTGCAGGATACTATTTGTGGATGGTTGGTCAAGTTGGAAAAATAGGTGGACTTCTATTTTTAGACATATTGGGCGGAGTCTGTTTTTAGATTTCTAGTCTAAAAATAGATATGTCGAATATTATTATCTCTTAATAATATTTGGACTCTAAACATTATCTTATTCTCTTGGAGCACTTTAGTTAAGTGCACAGATGTGGCACTACAGCTGGCAGAAGGAATTACACTATTCCTAAGGGTTTACTAGAGCTATTGCATGGAGGACTTCAGTTAGAACTCATGTGACAGAGTTTGGTGGAGTTGGAGAAGTAGGTGGTGGAGTTGTATTTAGTTTAACTCAGTTAGACACAGTTGATCTAGTTGTGTCTAGTATAACTGATTGATACACTAGTGAGAGTGGTGTGAATTAATTAGTTAATTAATTCACTAAATAATAACTCATTAATCAACTGAAGAATACATCAGTTAACTACAGTGCATGGCAGTTTCAGTGGATACCAGTGGAGAGATAGGTGAAAGAGAAAGTGTGACTATCAGTTGTGACTATAGTGATGCATTGATTTCATCCAACACTCAGTAGAGATGCAAATGAGGATTGCGTGAGAAATGTTGGAGAAATTCGAGTTCATTCAGAGCCATTCTTCAGTAGGGATTGTGTAGTAGAGGCAGGCTAGCAGGTGGCAAAGATCGGTGCATGGATTTGCAAGATCGGGCCTGATTAGTGTGTAGCGATTGTATTGTACTGAGAGATTGATATGATAAGATTTGTATGAGGATTGTTACATGATATCTATGAAATATATTATATACAGATATTTGGGGTTTTCAACTTCAGGCTTTCCCGTTAAACAACTGTGTTCATATGTGTGAATTTTTATTGTTTCATGTGTGCATTGCAATCTTGATTTAATTTCCGCAAATGATCAATGGTGGAATAGATTATGTATTTTGCATGAAGTTAAAATAGTGTGAGATCAGGAGAATATTGTACATATAACACATAAGTTATATAATTTCTACATGGTTTCAGAGCAGTATTGATCATAGGAGATTGCAATTATTGTAGTGGTTGAGTTTTGTGCTGGTGGAATTCGAATTTGCTGCAGTGTTTTCTTGGTGTTGAAGTTGAGAATTCATTGAAATGTCTTTCAACGGATTGTGATTGGAGTATTTTCTTCATGGCAGCTCGAATTATATTGCATGGAAGGAAATGATGGAGGCAATGCTAGATGATAATGGGTTGAAGGAGTTCATAGATGCTGATATTCCAAAGCCTAGTTCTAGCGATGCAACCGCACTTGACGCATGGAAAAAGAAGGTAGCAAAGTGTTGAAGAATTCTGTTGGAAGGTGTGAAGGACCACATTGTGTCCAGAATTCACGGTAAATCCACTCCATTCTTAATTTGGAAGGCTTTTACATACTTGTTCCAAAGCAGAAGCGACCAGAGGAAGTTGGCGCTTAAAGACAAGCTCAGAAAAATAAAAATGGAGAAAGGCGACAATATACCAAAATACCTCACAAAGTTTGTCCACTACAAGGATGAGCTGGGAAGTGTGGGGGTTACTGTTGATGAAGAAGACTTGGTGAGCTTGGCTCTCCTTGGGCTTCCGAAGAGTTGGCATAGCTACGAAGACTTTGTCAATGGACAGGAGAAACTGCCAGGATGGGAGCGACTTTGGTCGGATCTTCTGCAGGAGGAGATAAGGCAGGGTACCAGGGATGGATCTTCATCAAAGAATGAAGATGAAGAAAATTGTTCTTTGGCTGCCAAATCTTGGAAAGGAAAAGGGAATAAATCTTCCAAATCTGAAGCTAAAGGCAAGAAGCAGGATTTGTCCAAGGTGAAGTATTTTCACTGTCACCAGCACAGGCATTTCACCACTAATTGTCCACAGAAGAAGAAGAATAAGCAGGCTGCTGGATCTGTAGCTGGAGAGGCCTTAGCCTTGCATTTTGAGCTAGATTTTCTTTGATCGCATGCTTGGTTTCAAGTGTGATGGGATCGGTGTGGTTTCTTGATAGTGGTGCGTCTTTCCATATGACCAGAGACAAAGATTTTTTTAGTGATATGGATGAAAAGGATCTTGGAGTGCACATCGAGATGGGCGATGATGGTAGATACAGTGCGACTGGTATCGGGACCATTTCCTTTGAGAGGGAGTCTGGTAAACCTTTCATCTTGAAGGATGTCATGCATGTTCCAGGATTGAAGAAGAATCTGATCTCTGTGGAGATGTTGGAAGACAAGGGTTATGATGTTTTTTTAAGTGAGGGAAAAGCATTCCTACACAGTAAAACAACTGGTCAAACCAGGAGGATAGGGATTCGAGTTAAGAATATTTATCAATTGTAGGTAGATGGCTGCGCAACAATGGCAAGCAAAGCAGAAGGAGTGGTGAGCCGGGATGAGGGCGAATTGTGGCACAGGAGATTGGGCCATCTTCACCATGGCGCTTTGAAAATTTTGCACAGATTTCTACCGGGCTTCCCAAGGGTACACTTGCGTAGTCAGATCAGTGCAAGGGATGTACTTTGGAAAATTTGTGAAGACCACTTTTCATGAGAAGGATAGTCACGCCACGATGATCCTTGAGAGAATTCACACAGACGTGTGTGGAACTTTCTCGGTCTCTTCAACAACAAAGCACAACTATTATGTGATATTTGTTGATGAATTTTCTCGTAAGTGCTGGATCTTCTTCATGCAGAAGAAGAGCGAGACATACTCAAAGTTCTGTGAGTTCAAGGTGCTGGTTGAGAAAGAGTCGGGGAAGCAGGTGAAAGCTCTAAAGAGTGATAATGGTGGTGAATACATCTCTGGCGAATTCAAAGACTTCTGCAGCAAAGATGGAATTCAAAGAGAACTCATAGCACCTCATAACCCACTACAGAATGGGGTTGCAGAGAGAAAGAACAGAAAAATCATGGGTGCTGCACGGGTGATGTTGCATGATCAGGGCCTTCCCATACACTTGTGGGCTGAGGCATGCAACACTGCGGTTTATGTGCAAAACCGTTGTCCTCATATAGTACTTGGCATGAGTACACCCGAAGAGGCGTTTTCTGTTAAGAAGCCTGATATTTCTCATTTGAAGATTTTTGGCTCACCTGTTTACATTCATGTGACGAAGGATGCTAGGAAGAAGCAGGAGCCGACTGCAGAGGTTAGGATATTTTTTGGGTACACAAAAACACCCCACAATTATCGTGTGTATTTTCCAGACATTCGGATGATTGTTGTGCGATGGGATATCAAATTTCATGAGGAGAAAGCCATGAAGTTGTCGCTTGAGAGGGAGCTACACTTGCATGCAGATGAGAAGCTACTTATTCCTAAAGATGAGCCTCAGGATGTGGATTAGGCACAAGAGGAGGTTCATGGAGTGGAAGAAACCACTCATGCAGCGCCAAACATCAGAGGGCGGAAGCACACTACAGAAGCTGAGCGACTGAATCTTGATGCAGCACAGAATGTAGGAGAACCTACATCACAACACAGATAGAGACAGTCACCTGAAGGATTTACTAGATACATGGCTCTGATGAGAAAGTGTATCGTGACGGAGCCATCCTCTTTCGAGGAAGCTGTGGAGGATCCCGCATGGGTAGATTCCATGGTGGAAGAGTATGATTCGATTGTCAGAAACAGTGCATGGGAGATTATCCCAAGGCTGGAAGTAAAATCAATGGTAGGTTCGAGATGGATCTACAAAGTGAAGCAAGCTACTAATGGGAGAATTGAGAAGTATAAGGAAATATTTTTTTCCCAAGGCTTCTCACAGATTGAGGGGATCGACTATGAAGAAACCTTTTCACCTGTCGCAAGGTATTCTTCCATACAGACCATCCTTGCTCTCTCAGCACAGATGGGTTGGCACATTCATCAGATGGATATGAAGACTATGTTCCTTAACGGAGTCATTGAGGAGGAGGTGTACATTGAGCAGCCTGAAGGATTCAAAATATTCAGCAGCGAGTTGCATGTGTGCAGACTCAAAAGAGCATTGTATGGGCTGAAACAAGCACCTCGTGCTTGGTACACACGGATAGACAATTATTTCACCGGACTTGGTTTCACCAAGAGTGAGGCAGATATTAACCTATACCAGATTGTGGTGGAGGGTAAGATTTTGATCATTGTGCTTTATGTATATGATTTAATACTAACGAGTGATGAATTTTTGATACACTCATGCAAGGTAGATCTTGCAAAGGAGTTCGAGATGAAGAACTTGGGCCTCCTTCATTATTTCCTGGGATTGGAAATTTGGCAGTGGAAGGGTGGACTGTTTTTGTCCCAAGGTAAGTATGCCCGGGAGTTACTGGAGAAGTTTAACATGCAAGGTTGCAAGCCTATCGACACTCCTCTTCCTGGTGGTTGGAGGAAAGAGGATGGTACATCGGCAGAGGTAGTGGATGCCACTGTTTATCGATAGTTGGTTGGTTTTCTCATGTATTTATTCAATACACGACCGAACATATGCTATGCTGTGAACCAGATTTCACAAGCTATGGTTAAGCCTACCAAGCTCTTTTGGAAGGTAGGAAAGCATGTCCTGAGGTATCTCAGGGGCACATATGGATATGGATTATGGTACAGACAGTAGGATGAGTTGAAGTTGCATGGCTTCACGGATGCAGATTGGGCTGGAAGCCCAACATACAGAAAGAGCAGATCTGGAGGGATTTTCAGTATTGGATCTGCAATAGTTTCTTGGTACAACAGGAAACAAATATCCATGGTACTCAGTTCAGCGGAGGCTGAGTACATGGCAACAAGTTTGGCTGCATGCAAGGCTATATGGATGAGGAAGATCCTGGTTAGGTTGTTCGGTTCTCATTTAGATCCCACGGTGATATATTGTGATAATCATAGTTGCATTAAACTCTCGGTTAATCCAATATTTCATGATATATCTAAACATATTGACATTCGGTACCATCATATCAGAGATTGTGTGTAGTGGAAGATCATGTTGCTTTCTTACATTCCTACGAGGATCAAGATGCAGATATTCTGACGAAGGCGCTCACCAGGAGAAAATTCAAATACCATAGAGACAGGATCGGGGTGGCAGATAATCCCTATCTTGTTGAGAGGGAGTGTTGAGATTGAACAAGATGATGAGCTTAGTGAAAATATTCGCCTTCACTAAGTGGGCCCGCAGGCTATTTTTGGCGAAAGTCTATTTTTAGACATGTCGATCATATTCTCTGAGTTGTAGGATACTATTTTTGGATGGTTGGTCAAGTTGGAAAAATATATGGACTTCTATTTTTATACATATTGGGCGGAGTCTATTCTTAGATTGCTAGTCTAAAAATATATATGTCGAATATTATTAGCTCTTAATAATATTTGGACTCTAAACATTATCTTATTCTCTTGGAGCACTTCAGTTAAGTGCACAGATGTGGCACAACAGCTAACAGAAGGAATTACGTTATTCCTGAGGGTTATTGGAGCTATTGCATCGAGGACTTCAGTTAGAACTCATGTGACAGAGTTTGGTGGAGTTGGAGTAGTTGGTGGAGTTGTATTTAGTTTAACTCAGTTAGACTCAGTTGAGCTAGTTGTATCTAGTCTAACTGATTGATACACTAGTGAGAGTGGTGTGAATTAATTAGTTAATTAATTCACTAAATAATAACTCATTAATCAACTGAAGAATACATCAGTTAACTACAGTGCATGGCAGTTTCAGTGGAGACCAATCGAGAGATAGGTGAAAGAGCAAGTGTGACTATCAGTTGTGACTATAGTGATGCATTGATTGCATCCAACACTCAGTGGAGATGCCAATGAGGATTGCGTGAGCTAGGCTAGAGAAATTCGAGTTCATTCACAGCCATTCTTCAGTAGGGATTTCACAGTAGAGGCAGGCTAGCAGGTGGCAAAGATCGGTGCATGGATTTGCAAGATCAGGCCTGATTATTGTGTAGTGATTATATTGTACTGAGAGCTTGATATGATCATATTTGTATGAGGATTGTTACATGATCTCTATGAAATATATTATATACAGATAGTTGGCGTTTTCAGCTTCAGGCTTTCCCGTTAAACATCTATGTTCATATGTGTGAATTTTTATTGTTTCATGTGTGCATTGCAATCTTGATTTAATTTCCACAAATGATCAATGGTGGAATAGATTCTATATTTTGCATGAATTTAAAATAGTGTGAGATCAGGAGAATCGTGGACATATAACAAATAAGTTATATAATTTCTATAGAACCTTCCCACAGACCCAAAAACTGATTTATGTTCACTGTTTCTGAGATTAAAAGTAGAGTTGCATTACCATTTTTCAGTCTCCCTTTGCACTGTATTTTTACACATTTGTCTGTTTCTTTGTGCATAATTTAGCAGGTTAATTGTAGGAATTATTGTTAAAACCCCATAGCAGCTCCATGGTGTTTCCCCCCTTCATTCACCATCTCTATCTTCAGAATCTGCACACTATTATTACGCCCTCCATTTTCGCCTTTTCCCGCTTATTCTCACTGCTGCACCCACCTTTTTATTCATAAAAACACTTAAGCCATTCAACCCGCCTTATTCCTTTGTTTTTGTTATTCATGGTTGCCTTACCCTTTTTAACACAAAACACTTGAAAAGCACTGGAATTTGACCTCTGCCTTTTCTCCTCGAATCTCCCACCTCTGTACTCCACCACATCGCAAATCACAAATCGATTTTTTATTTGGTTCCCATTAACACATACCGCTCCAACCGCCGATTACGATAATCATCCATACTCTGCCACATTGCAAATCACAAATCACATTTTTCTTTGGTTCCCATTAACATTTACCACTCCAACCGCTGATTGCGATAATCCTCCATACTCTGCTACATCTCAAATCACAAATCACATTTTTCTTTGGTTCCCATTAACACTTACCGCTCCAACCGTCGATTGCGATAATCCTCCGTACTCCGCCGCATCACAAATCACAAATTGCATTTTTCTTTGGTTCCCATTAACACTTACTGCTCCAACCACTGATTGCGATAATACTCTGTACTCTACCACATCGAAAATCGCAAATCACATTTTTCTTTGGTTCTCGTTATCACTTACCGTTCAAAATAATATCACTATCGTACTCTGCCACCGGCCCTACTGCCATGTCATCCCGTCGGAATCGCATTTTACAACCTTTTCCCTTTTTCCTTTAGGACTTACCGAAATCCCTTTTCGCAATCGCATTTCACAACATTTTCCCTTTTTCCTTTAAGACTTACTGCAATCATTTTTTGCAATCGCATTTTTCATTCTCCATCTACTCTCCATTAACGTTTCCCCACTCCCAATGCCGATTGTGATATGATTAAAGCACTCTTCCACCTTTCCTTCAGCCACGTCATTTGACTTATCACATGTTTCATTTCGCAACTCCTATCCCATCATATTTCACATTTCGCTCCCGCTCCTGAACATCACTTCCACTACTCCTCCAACTTTGCGATATTGCGAATTGCGATATCACATATTGTACATTGCACTTCCATCCCTCCATTGCAATTCCACGATCACACTTTTCATTTGCAATATTATGCATTTTAATAAATTCTAACTCCTATTTTCACTTCTCTAAGCTTTGTTTCATGTGGTGACCCCTCCATTAGCACTTTTAGCCCGTTTTCCTCCAAACTACAAGCCACACTTTGTCAAGTTTAGTTTATCATGAATATTTGCATGGTTAGAAGAACGATAGCAGTGTAAATAGATCAGAGGATAAGTAGGGTGTGTTTATTCAATTGGCCTAGCTAGGTGAAACTTAGTTTAGTTTCTTTTCAGTCATTTCCTTTTTCCAGATTAAATTAGTTTCCTTTTTGTCATTTCTTTTCTGAAATTTAAGTTAGTTTCAGCCTTGTCGGTTCCTTCCAGCAATTTTCTTTCCAGTTCTTATCATAGTTTAAGAAATGTCACCCCTTCGTAAAGCAGAAGAGGATGACATGAGACGAATGCATTTGTTGTGTATATAGCACTGTCACCTCCAAGTTTGTATGAACCCCGCGGGTTGATAAAGTAAACTAGGGTAGCCCCTGGGACTTGCAACACTCTTGGTGCAATACCAGGGCTCACCATAATGTTCCTCTAAGGGGCTTCGATTTGTGACAACCCTTTATCTACCCCTCTTGTAAATGTCACTATGGTTTGTAATTCGTGTAAATAATGTGGAAATGTAAACATTGATCGAGATGAGAAGAATGGACATGGATTCAGAATTCTGAGAAGAGGATTTTATTGGGAAATCAATTTAACTTAAGATGTTTCATTTAATGTGCCACCAAATTCTTTGACTGGGTTTAGTGTCCTACACAATAGGTAAGGAGTTGGATTATGGGCTACCTGAGTGGAGGAAAAACTGCATAAAACCTTTTCCCTTGGGGGGAATGTTGATTTGTTCAACACATAAGAGGGGGTAGAGGGCCAGTGGAAGAAATTAAGCTATCAGGTTAGAGAAGACATGGACAAGGAGATAATTTTTCTAGATAATAGCACACAAGCAGGAGGAGACTCTTGGATAAGCAAAGAGCCAGAGGAAGGCCATAAATAGGAATTATAAGTGTGATGAGTATGTAGAGTATGTCAGGATAGGCGTATGGTGATAACCAATAAAATCACAAAAAGGAACTCAAGGGAGAATTTTTGGCCCAAGAGTGGGAGACGAAAAGGAGCGGGGGGTGAGGATAAGAGAAGAAAGAGTAGGTGGACACAAAATGTAGTATAGATAACCATGTGTTTATTAGGTGGAATCATTGTGTACTCTGGATCCCTATATAGGAAAATGGTAACTCTATGAGTTTCAATACCTGTAGGGTTATAATGTAGAAATAAAGTGTACTCTCTATTCCTATAGGTAGGTGGAGACACCATGAGCTATAAAGACTTGTGTGAACTGGTTGATTGGCATTGGTGTGAATTCCCTTGTGCACTTAACTCCTCAGGCTCTGAATCTATCTCGGGGGTGGTTGGCTACAAGAAATATTGTAGTGAAATTTTCCTATGGTTTGGTGGAGAGTTGAAGTCCCTCCCTTAGTTTCCAGTCATTAAGGTTATCAGATAAGTATATTCACTTGTATATAGATAAATTTCAATATGAAAGATGAATGCAATTTTTATGTGTTATAATAGTGATTGTATCAACACTATTTAAAGGAGGAGTGTGATATTCTTGGTTGTCTCCAACGAGATGTCATCTATAGGTTCTCATGGTTATGATGGGCTTAGAAGCCATTGTGTTTGCTAATAAGTTATTTAGTTACAAATTTACTTAGACGATATTTTAAGAATGCTTGATGTGCACAATTAAGTTATTACTATGTGTGTGATTTCCATTGTTTTGCATGTTATGGATATTCATGTGTCCTTGACTATTGGAGACTATTGATTGTATTTCCTGGTAAACGGATAATGATATTTCCATCAATGTTTTATTAGTAGATATGATAGAATTGTTTGGAATCCATGAAGCATCTAAATGTGATACTATTGCGTTTAAATTTACTGAGTATAGTAGCCATGGCTTGGCTTGTATAAATGCCTATTTGTAGGAATTTTGATAGTTCTATTGATGTATTAAAGCTATATTAATGTTTGAAATGATTTTTTCAGAGTGATTTTTCATTCCTATCATAATAATGGTGTTGAGAATTTCTTGATACCAAGAAAATATTCAGAGTGCCATTAAATTCCTTAAGACATCCAAGCTTAGTTATTGTACATATATAGACTTGTAATCATACTGAACAAGCCTTGTTAGAGTTGTAATAGAAGGCACAAATTTTACCAAGGGTAGAGATATTATTAACCTATGAGGTTTATTACTAATTACTTGGGTAATATTTCTCTTAATGAACTTTATTACTGCTAATTAGTGTTGCACACGTTTCTCCAAGTATTATGTGTAGTCTCTATGGAGGAGGGCGCTATTGATGGGAGATGCGGGGCATGACAAGAAATAATTCTTGTTAGTAAATTGGAATACGCGTGTCTTGGAGGAAAAATATATGTATCTGCCTGATGGGAAAGACTTGAAATTTTGGGAAAAAGAGATTTATGTCTCAAGGAAGGGAGAAAATCACACTTTGGGTGGAGGATGAAATTTTTATCTTAGGGAATAGAAGAAATTACATTTTGAGGGAACAAAGATAAAGATACATTTTTTATGGGGGAAAGAAGTGTGGATAGATATAAGGGATTATAATATGAAAGCATTAATTTTCACAAAGGGATAGGACCCAGTGGGGCCCATGAACAAGGGTAAGGTGGAAAATTCCACGTAATTTGGGTAAGGCCACATGAATGCCATGTGGTGTCCTAGGGGATGTAGATATGTGATGTTGCAAGGAATATGATGTGGCATGCTCATAATGTGATTCATGGAAGGAATGAAAACCCTTTGGTATGGCTAGAGAGAAAGAAATCAAATGACACCTGAAACCGCAAGGGAACACCACAAGGTAGGGTGAGATCACCCTGATGTCAACATGACATTAACAAGATGCAGCAAAAGTGGGTGACATGGAGGATTATTCTGATGTGGTGTCTAGGTGGAAATGGTAGGCATCAATTGGAATGGACACATTTCGATGTTAATTCCACTGAATCCATCTAACACATGGTTGTGATTTTATGGTGCTACATGGCGTGGGGGTGCCAGGCGATGCTAATGTGGATTTGATGTGGCCACGAGCCACATCATTACAGAGCTCAAATTCTTATAGATGTTTTGTAGTGCCAATTCATAGAAGATCAATGTGTTGAAATAAGTTATGGATTAAACGGAAGGCCGAGGATGGGAATTATTCCCAGTAAGTAACATAAATATTTATGTCGTTCCATGATAGTTTGGAATGGAACATGCCTAAGAGGTATGACACGTTGGCATGAAATTATTGTAGTGCGGTGACATATTGAGTGCCACATTGGACCATAGGATATGTGTCATAGCCACATAGGCACTCGAGTTTCCACTTTGTGGTAATTGCTTATGTGGAAAGGGTTAATGGGCCAAATTTCAAATGGGTATAAATTTTAATCCTGAAGTTGGATTAAGGAAAAAATTGTATCAATAGAAATATGTTGATGAGTTTAAAGTAATCGTGTTGTCCAAAGTGATTTTTTCACACTTTGGGTGAGAAGAAATTTTATAACTCCATCTTCATAATGAGACAAAGGAGGTCGGGTTAGTTAAAATTAACACCTTCCAAAGTCTGTATTATTCTAAGGGGGTGGGAGGGAGTGTAACAATATCAAGGCTCATTCACCATGCATAAAATATTTAACCACCATATAGAACCTACAAAGTGAGCCTTTTTGTGTAGAAGTGGTATTTTGGCACTGTTTCGAGGTTTAGTCAAATATGGATTAGCATTAAGTACTAATATATTATATTAGGTCAAAACCATAAGTCTGAGCCCCTAATTATTTCTTTTATGGGTTGTGCATGGGGCCTCACCTATTGTGTAATGACCATAATTTTCTCAATTAACAATGATTAACAGAATTTATACTACACAATCCAGAGTGGGATTTTTGAAGCAGAATATATATCAATTGACTATTTAATACTTACCTAGAACTGTGTTTGAAGATGTTCCTAATCCACCATGGCTCCAGCTCCCATTACCAAACTGTCGTTTTCCTTCGAGCATATCTGAGGACAACCTCTCCGGTCCCCAGATCCAGAAGACAATTCTTCTGGCCCCCGTGCCCAAAACTCCAATAACAATCGAGATCACTCCATGACTCTAATAGAACTCACTGCTCATGTCTCACGCAGTTAGAAATCCTCTGACAGAATCTGGGTTAGTTTACCCACTCACTACCCATGCCCATCAAGTTTCCCCCTCTTCTCCTTTTATACACAAACTCCATTCAAGATATTTATTAAAATATCCTCTTTTAATAAATATCTTGGATTTCTAAAATATCTTAGATTTATTAAAATATTATTATTTAATAAATATCTTGGATTTATTAAAATATTATTATTTAATAAAAATCTTAGATTTATTAAAATATTATTATTTAATAAAAATCTTAGATTTATTAAAATATTATTATTTAATAAATATCTTTGGTTTTTTAAAATATTATTATTTAATAAATATCTTAGATTTATTAAAATATTATTATTTAATAAATATCTTGGATTTATTAAAATATCATCCTTTATTTTCATAAGTCAATGCTTTTAATTTTCTTTGAAAAAAGTATTAGTCTATATTATGATAGTGGTAGGTATAACTAATACATTCCTTATATTCTGGTGAGTTAGGTATTTCCTCAATACTTCAATAATTCACTCATTACTCTACACTGAGATTTTTCATAATTGATTAGTGCATGTACTAGTGCAGTACACGTGATACATGCACATGTAGCTATCATATGCAAGCCTCATATGCATGCTAATATTTCTATGTTCCCTATAACTCTAGTTGGGTTATTACATACACCCCTCCTTCAGAAAACTTCATCCCGAAGTTAAGTTTTATGTTGTATATCATTAATTATATAAGTGATTAGTATAATCATATAAGGTGGTGTATCATAATTGAATTTTAGTTTAATGTGTGAGAACACTTTAAAATTTATGTTTTGATCATTTATTGATTTACAAATTTAGTAGTCACGTCTTGCCCCAACAGAGTTCCCACGCTATTCTAGAATCATCCTATCCTCCCTAATCTCTTCCTCTCCCATCCTATCTTTCCTCTACAGGAATATGCCATGGCATCAGTTTTACTGATCCAACCAAACATATACCTTAGGGTGTCAGCGTCGATTACGTCGACCTGATTGACTAGTAGGCATCCGAAAATCATCATCACATGTCTAGGGGAGCGTGACTCGCACAACCCTCCCATGACTCCAGGTTTTGGAGGATAAATGGTGGGCAACACCTCCACCCCTCCTAGTAGAACCAGGGTTAACACCCTATCATGGAATCTCAGTGGATCTCAATTGTTCTTGGAGTTTTGTCATCACATGGTCGGTTTGGTAATGATATCATCTATGATGTAAAACACTTGACCACAAATTATAACATATGTATCAATATGTTCAAAGAAAATTTTTACCCATATAACAATTTCTACACATTCCAAATATGTTTCTATTTACGATATTGATCCTTGAGTTCACATAACATACTTGGTAAAACACTTGTCCACAAATTATAACATATGTATCAATATGTTCAAAACACATTGTTACCCATATAACAATTTCTATAAATTCCAAATATGTTGCTATCTATGATATTGATACTTAAGTTCATATAACATACTTGGTTATGTTTATCCAATAGGTCTATAAATTCATTTTCACCCTGAATAGTCAAGTGAAATCACTCTTTTATTTCAATCTCATCATTTAGGTTGATATGTAAAATTATAGATACCATATCCATAACATAATTCATAATTTATATCAGTATCCCTGTATCGGCAATGTTCAAGAAAAACTTTCTTCATATTGGTATCCATGTACTAGTAATGTTTAAGCAATTGATATATTCTCATATGTCATAGTATAAAATAACAGTCTTAAGTATCCATCCACAATAAGGTAAAAATAAGTTTTTAAATGCTTATAAATATAACCCACAGTTATAAACGTCACATAGAATAATTGAACATGGATATACAAATAAGGGTGTAGCTACTATTTTCTATACTATATTAACCGATTAACCTTATAAAAGTCACAGGTTGAGACTCTAAATATAAATGGAGGGATGCTCCAACCTTTATGATTGCATATATAGAAACGAAATGAATTGAAACAAGAGCACAAAACACTTACTGTTTAGTCGAAGCATGATCTAATTTCTTTATACATGTTGATTAAGAACTCTAAAACACAAAACTACATATGGATCCATCCAATCTTTTAATTATTGTTACTTATTCGTCTTTTAAGATTAATTATCTTTGATCTGTAATCTAGATCCAAAGAGATAATAATAACATTAACTTCTTTATCATGTTATTCCAGCTCATCATCAGCCTAAAATTATAGAAGCCAAGGAGTAGGGTTTTGCAGGGCTGATCATTAGGGTTATGCTGGAGATGGAGGAAGAGTTAATTGACTACTATAAAGATCCCTTAGTGGGAGGTTTATCTTCATTGAATGAATTTGTTATTGCTTGAAAATGCATTATTAACTTTGCATTCTACTTGGTATACTAAGAGTGTCATGGTTTCAACAAGATGTCAATTGTTGACAAATAATAATTTCCTCGTTCAATAATAATTTCATAATTTATAAGATTTGCATAGTCACATTATCAGTATGTTACAATTTTGATATAGTCTATTTTCTTGCAAGTTTCACCATTTAGAGTCTTATCTCTAGCTAGGATATTACTAGCTTCACCATTATTCCTTAAACCATTGTTTCATTTCTATTATATTGAATCATTTAATCCAAACACATAACACATCACTGGTATACCCTCTTCTTTTCTTCACATCACTCGTTTTCTTATTAGTCCTTAGGCCTCATCTCATCGCCAAATGTATATTATTTTCTAACGGTGTACAATTATTATCTTTAATAGTTATCTTTAAACATTTTCCCAGTTTGTCACTTGTTATTCTTAACAAATTAGGAGTATTCACAACTCCTTATAGGTAATTGCTTTGACCCTTACCAAATCATGTTGCTCATATCCTTAAGAAAATCCTTCTTGATAGAAAACATCCTTTAACTTCCTCATACCATATACTCCTAATATCCCATGTCTACTTTAATTTGAAAAACATATTATCAGACTGACTTTGTTTTCTTGCCTCTAGTCATCATGGTTTTCTTTCCTTCTCTTAATGCATACAATTATTATGCTTGGAAATGTTGTTACTATTTCCCAACTTGGGTAACACCCTATAAATAAATTCAATAACGTGGATATCAAATGTAATCTATTTATGATTTCAGGTTTTAAGGCATCGCAGGATAGGATTTCCTAATCATACTCCCTGATGTCCATAATCAATGGATATAGTTAGTCATTTTAGGAAAAATTGATAATGTGACTCTCCCATTAGAGGGTGAAATGATTATAGATGTTGCCATGCACATAATTTATCCTATAATTGATCAATTTTATTATAGATTCACTCATTAATATAATGTCATTGAATTCTTATGTCGCTTTGTGAGACTTCCACTCACTCACCTTTGGTGCTAATTTTTCGATCTCAATATTCTAGGTTGATTATGATAACTAATTATCATCATCAGAAGTTTTCCATTTTGTTCTTTTCCTGTCCTCCCTAGGTACTATATTGATTATATTATGGTAATAAATCGAGATCAAACTTTTGAAATTTTCTGCTGCCCTCTCTTGGTAACTATATCGTCTTGTTCTAATAGTGTGTTTACTACCTTACAGGGTGGTTTCTTACCCTCTTAACATATGTTTCATCCATCGATTTACCTCAAGCTAGCTTAGCGTTTTATATGGTTGCATCTCCACATCTAATGGTATTTCCCTAATGCCTATAGTCATGCTTTCATTACCATTCTTTCTTTCTTCTAAAATAATTACCATGAATCATCTTATATAGTGTCATAATGTCCCTAATTTCTCTTTCCTAAACCACATAGTTTTTCTTTCCATGAAAATGTTATGTTGCCATATTATTTTGTTTTGGACATCAATATTTCCTTACGGTTGTAAATGGCTCATTATCTATCTTATTAATGACATAATGGTTGAATATCAAAATGTCCAATTTAGTGTATATTTAAACTAAAAATAAAAATAAAACCTTCACTCTACTCCTTAAACCACTTACACATATACTTGGATAGTAATTAAAGTATTAACATAAGAAAATGGTAAAAAAGTTATTTGCGTAAATTCATATCATCAATGGTTATAGTTATCAGCTAGTAAGATATATACATGGAAATCTCAACATCACTTGAAGAAGGGAATGTTTCAATTGCATAAAAACAATCAGGATAGTTTGATGTCTAAAGTGATGTTAATGTGCCCATTTTAATATAATAATTTGAATGTACTTCAAACTCTACTTGCATGATATACAAAATCTTAAACTTCATTTGTGGAAAAATTTGGAGTTGATATCTATGAGCTATCTCAACTCCTTTGTCGGATGGAATGTAAAGCAAAAGTAATGGATTAGTAATCAAATGGGATTGAGCTTGATATATTTCTTTGACACATATATTATGTAATGTTCCTAAATTAGCTTCAGCTAATTGGAACATTAATTTTTCCTTGTTTATTTTTGCATTTCATGATTGAGGAATACAATGTAAAGGAGGACATGAAAAACTCCTTGAATCAAAGAATAAATACATGCCCAATGTGAAAATGGATAAATCTGGGCCTTTTGTAACAAAATCCACTTGTGTGTGAACAGAAATTGGACCACCTTGGAGAACCAACGCAGTTTTAGAAGAGGGATCCAATGTGAAAGGGGTTAAGTCCATTGAAGTGGTTTAGGGTTTGTGCACGCCTTCAAGTTATACAAAGGAAGAGAGGGCTCATGTAGAGGTTGTTGAAGTATTTTCGAAATAGTGTTTGCTTGAGAAACTCTAGCTCTCTAGGCTGTTTAGCCTAAGGGAAGAGGATTTCCTGTTTAGGAATCCTCCCTCCTTCCTTGAGTAGCTAATGGAGGAGATTGTACTGAAATGAGCCATTATCTGGAATTTTGGCCAAGTTCCATCTATTAGCAGCGCTGATCCTGTTGAGGATTTTGCAGCTGCTTGAGTTGCAGCAAGTGGTACTCTAGATCTACAGAGATTTAGTGTTTTGGAGGAGGTTTCTCTTAGAGAGGGTGTCTTGTGACCACCCAGAAGAGGATCTCTCTCTTATTTGTATTTCAGATATGTATTGTATAGCATGTACTTCATTTTTATTCAGCTACTGCACAGTCCCTCTCAATAACTGCGTTTCTGGACTTGAGGGTTTATTTGTTATTTCAGTTTTGTGCAATAGATGATCTTCAGTGATTGAGGCTTGCCTCTCACTTTGTAAATCTTTGATGTAGCTATTTTTTAAGCTATTTTCAGATCTAATCTTTGTTATAATAAATTCATCTTCAGAAATTCTGAGCATTATGCAGTTCTGTAGCTTATATGTCAGATCTACACTTATTCCGACATTATTTTGATGAAATTCCAAGGGGATTTTGTAGAGAAGGCTGAGTAGTTTCCAGATCTGGTATAGATCCGATGTTTCAGCCATAGATCTATCATAGATCTGATTTTTCACTTACAACAGCTGAAACCCCTAAAAAACAACGCTGATATAATCTGCAGTCTTTTTCCTATGTGTTGCACAACTCATTGCAGGGTTTTTCTTCATAGAAATGCTTGTTTTTCCATGCCTAAGATAAATTAATCTTATTCTAAGCCTGAATACTGATATTTATGCATAAAATCAGTCATTCCCTTTAGAAAATTATGCTTCCCAAGCTTCAACACTTTTCTACATAATTTAGGTAGTGGGAAATCAAGGTTTTTCTTGACTAGTCGGGAAGGAGGAACTATGTAGCATATAAAAACGCCTTTTTTTTACCTGAAATTCGACATGGAAGTCCCTCTTAACCTAATATAACATATCCCAGAGCCATTTCCCTTTTTCTCACGCAGATTTCTTTATACACCTATTTTAGTGCATAAATTGCTGCTTTTCCCCACCTTTCTGAAGTTAAAAGCTGAGTAAAGATTGTTGATGTTATTTATATTGGTTTCTAAGTGTTCTCAAACATATTTCATGATAGCTGAAGCCATCATATCTGAAAAATGCGTTTTTCAGTCATGATCTGCTGAGTAAACCCTTTGGGATATTACCTCTCGACAAGGATCTATAGACAGAGTCTGAAAAGGGCCAAATAGCCTCTGGATCTCATAATTTATTGTAAAGGTGACATATCCAGTAAATTCCCCTTCATTCAATCTCTGGTTTAGATCAGATTGTTGATTGATAATGTCTTAAAGAGGAATATCTCACTGGTACCACTTTGTGGGAGATCTGTTTAGCAGATCTAACTTGATTTTTTTTTTAAAGATATTTCATATTTGAGTCCCACACAGCATATATAAGAGGAACCAAGCTTTTTCCTGCATTTTATTTCTCCATATTTCCTTCTACAACGTTCCTATTAAGCAGTTTGGCAATATTCCTGAAAAAGGAACATTACATATTAGCATTAAATATCCCATTTCTTCTAATAAAATGTATCATCCTAGGGTTCATATCTTTTGAATATCGAATTATATAAAATTTCATTTTATCATTGTTAAAAGCTTTAATTTCTTCTAAAATTTGAAAACCACTTTTCTTGTTATTGAATACTACATATCACTGAATACTTTGGGTAAATTATCAAGGATGACTCGGAGTATTACACCTCGGGTTATATTAGGATTTTTTCTATAATTATGAAAATAAAGCGGTGATATCCAAGAATTAACACAATATCTTGGGAAATATTTAGAAACTAAGTTATTTCCCATTGTGATTATTCGTCCTAGTACTTTCAACCTAGTCGAACAGACCCCTAGATTAACTTTGCATTCCTCAACACTTAAACCTATCGATTGAAGTTCTCCTGAAGACATCTCTACCTGTATGAAATCGTTTTTCTTGCAGTTTCCAACCCATATTTATTTAAGGCATATGACAAAATGAAACTATCAATAGCACTAGTATCAAATACTATTTTGATTTTTTTTTTATGTTTTTAATAGTACATGAGGACTTCACTACAGTGGAATGCTATTCTTTACTTTCCTCGAACAACTCCCAGGGACCATTTTCCGATGTGACATGCAATGGTTAAATTCAATTCAAGTTTTTTTTTACGAAAATCTATAAATTTAAGAATTTGAGGTAATAGGTATTTAATTATTCTTGTATCTACACTTTTGAATCATAATATATAAATTTAGATTCTAATTCAAATTTTTGAGTGATCAATTTGTTTAATTCCCAGGAGGCTATTAAATTTCAAAACTTTCACATTTTAACTACCGTGTTCTATACAAACTATAAAGTAGTTGTAGGTATAAGTGAATATAAATTTTATCCAATTTGACACAAATTTACCCACCTACTAAGGTAGGTCATGGTCTTCTTTGAAGTCATGGTAATTTTCAAAGATTACTTCACTCTAGCAATTTTTGTATATGAAATGAAATGAAATTTTAACGTCCACAAGACTAAAAGATCAAATAATTCAATCAGGGAGAATGGATAGGTTTTCCTAAATTGGCCATATAGTAAGCAGGCTAGGATAGAGAAATATGCATTCATCCATTGCTCTTCTCCTACCTCAGGAATCTACCACTCCTCACCACAGCTATTCGTGGCCATTTGAGCCAAAGGCCATCCAACCCACCAACCCATGTGTAATACCCCAGATTTCAACACTATATATATATATATATATATATATATATATATATATATATATATATATATTTCATATTTTTATTTTATAAATATATTTTAACTAATTTTATTTTCTCAAACCAACATGATTTATACTAAAGCCAATTTTGTAAACTCTTCCATCTATTAATTTAAATTAAATTAAATTTATATTTATTTTGTAATGATTTTATCTTAATATAACTAAACTATATATCATTGGATGTTTAACACTATATAAAATAGCGTTGATGTAATCACTTAGATAGCTTGGGTAGGTGTACCGTGTTTTACTTGATGTGAGGGAAGAAAATTTCTCAAAGGTCCTTTTGTTTTTGTTGCTTTTGCATTTTTAGTCAGGTACTCCTGTATTGGTAAGGGCTGATCTTTTTCTTTGCTCCTAATGCGGTTTTATTCCTGCTAGCAATTGCATTACTTGCTCGTATGAATGCATTTTTTTTTTTTTTTTGGGAGCAGCCAAACACAATACAAGGTCATGATAGCTGTTACATCTTGCACTTCTGCATTTTTCAATGCTAATTCGACTAGGCATCCTTGTGGATCATCCTTTGTTTATTTCCATTCTCCACCCGCAGTCTACATAACCCTGAGATTTACTTTTAAAATTTTGGTGTGTGGCTTGCAGTTTTTTATCCAGTGATTGAAACAAGGGAACAGGATCTCTATCTATAGGAAATTTCACATAGTCTTTCTGACTCTAAACCTTGACAGTTATCAAAGTTTCCCACATAATAGAGGGTGTTGATGACAGGAAAGGCAATTATATGAGAAGCTAAAGTCCCAAAAGGTGTTTAATGCTAAGTCTAAATTCTATAATCTGTACTGTGGTTTCTGATTTATCCTGCAAGGCAGACATGCTCGCAACAGTGAAGCTTTATAATCATAATATCTCTTATAGCCACCAATAAGTTAGTGGAAGAGGTTAATTTTAACTTGTTTCAGATTGATCTGCAGGTAACCTAACAGAAGCTAAGTGCAAGCCTTTGGTGATTTTGACAAAATAGATATATAATGCTTGTAGCATTTAAGCCAATATGCTCATGACATTAACATCAATAAACGACTCAAATATTAGTGCTTCAGATAGTCAAAGAATTGAAGCAAAATGGCTGATGGTTTTTTTTTAAGATTTCGGGCTAGTAGATACTCTCTCCTCTCACCTTTTAGGCTTGTAACTATTACAATCCCCAGTTTTTGTACCATTCAAAATATTAATAGAATTATACCTTTTCATATTATTCAAGAAAACCTCCTGGGTATGCACCAGGTTCAACAAATTCGAGGGTTCGACTTCTCCACATCTCGGTTAAGAATTTTCAGACCCAGTTCCGGAAGTTAGACTTATTCTTCGTAACCAAGTTAAGATCTTCACTAATCCTGGCTCTTTCCAGGATATTCTCCAAGGTTTCATACTTTCTACTTGCAATCAAACAATGATTCAATAGCGATTATTAATTTGAGATTAATATTGCTTTGTTTTCAGCATGCTGCAAGCTGTAGATCTCTCGGTTACTACTTTTTCCTTTGGGAAGCTCTGACCTTTGTTGGTTACCAGTGTTTTCTTTCAGTAGCTTTCTCTTATCACAATGCAACTCGCACCAGGCCCCATACACTAGTGCAAACACAAACACAAGAACCAGAACAAATGGCCCAAGGGGAGACTTGAAGCTTGTTGCGGAAAATAACAGCGCACTTCCTTCACTGACATGGGAAGCGCGAAATTATAGTGAGAGATGGGGTTTGTAAAAGTTGGTGTGCACAAAAGGAATATAGATACTAAAAGTCTATCACAGAAATATGAGAAGCTATACTAAAGCCTTAAATTGTTGCATACAGCTTGATAAAAACGGAGTAGATATGTGACATATTGTTAATTAATGCACCATTGTGAGAATTCAATTGGAAAGCGCAGAGATGTCTAATATTAATCTGTTCAATATTACTTGATCTGATTGAAGGTGTTAAAAATCAATTATCCTATTTTGGAAACATATGTTTGAGTATTGCAATTATTTTGAACAATTTGCCTCAGATTTTGTTATTCCTTGTCAATTTTTTTTTTTAATTTTTTTTTTAAAGTAGATCTTCACATGTTTAATTTTATTGTTTGATAAATTAAATAATATGTTACTATACGTAGCGATGAAGGATTTTTTCCCTAAGGTCCCTAATTATTTGAACTTTCACTTCGATACCATATGTAATGACCATAATTTTCTCAATTAACAATCATTAACAGAATTTATACTACACAATCCAGAGTGGGATTTTTGAAGAAGAATATATTTCAATTGACTATTTAATACTTACACTTCCTGAACTCGTGTTTGAAGATGTCTCCCGATCTCATGGCTCTAGTTCTGGTCATCCCACCTCACCGTTTTCCTCCCAGCCTATCTGAGGTCAACCTCTCCGGTCCCCAGATCCAGAAGACAAGTCTTCTGGCCATTGTGCCCAAAACTTCAATAACAATCGAGATCACTCCATGACTCTGTTAGAACTCACTGCTCATGTCTCACGTAGTTAGAACTCCTCTGACAGCATTCGGGTCAGTTTACCCACTCACTACCCATGCCCATCAAGCTTCCCCCTCTTCTCCTTTTATACACAAACTCCATTCAAGATATTTATTAAAATATCCTCTTTTAATAAATATCTTGGATTTTTAAAATATCTTAGTTTTATTAAAATATTATTATTTACTAAATATCTTGGATTTCTAAAATATCTTAGATTTATTAAAATATTATTATTTAATAACTATCTTGGATCTATTAAAATATTATTATTTGATAAATATCTTGGGTTTATTAAAACATTATTATTTAATAAATATCTTAGATTTATTAAAATATTATTATTTAATAAATATCTTGGATTTATTAAAATATCATCATTTATTTGCATAAGTCAATGCTTTTAATTTTCTTTGAACAAAGTATTAGTTTATATTATGATAGTGGTAAGTATAACTAATACATTCCTTATATTCTAGTGAGTTAGGTATTTCCTCAATACTTCAATAATTCACTCATTACTCTACACTGAGATTTTTCATAATTGATTAGTGCATGTACTAGTGCAGTACACGTGATACATGCATATGTAGCTATCATATGCAAGTCTCATATGCATGCTAATATTTCTATGTTCCCTATAACTCGAGTTCGGTTATTACATATTGCACATACCCTATAAAGGGAATACTTTTTTCATTATGTTGTATATGGGTTACACTTGGATGTTTACAACATGAGGGATGGGTATTAGGGTCCAAAACATGTTTTAAGGATAAGAACCAAAGCATCATGATCCAAATTTCTGCAACATGTGGAAATATGGATCGTGGATCTAAATCAAGTGGGGTAGAAGCAATGGTTCATTGTGAAAAGGAAGAGTTAGGGGCCAATTGTGGGTAATTGTGGATTAATCATTACTCGAGGTTAAGTAAAAAATAATTAGTAGTAAATTAGGGTTAATTAGTTGTCATATATAGGTAATTAGGGTCTTTTAGGAGTACTTAGTGGTAATTATTTGTAAATTATGGGGCAATTGAAGTTTAGTTAAGGGTACTTAAGATTTAATTATGAGGTGACTAGTAATTATTTGTGGGTGATTAATGGTACTTAGAGGTCAATTACGTGTAAGTAGGGATAAATAAGGGCCAGTTAGTCATTATAAGAGGATATTTAGGTGCAATTAATGACAAAGTAGGGGTAATTAGGGGTAATTATAGGCTTATGGGGCTAATATAGAGTTAATTATAGGGTAACGTAATACCCTAGTTTCGATCCTTAGAATAAGAAAGTATATATGTATATGATGAATGGTTATAAGCTAGAAAAATCATGACATGCGATTTTGTAATGAATGAAAATTAATTACATGAAGGGATGGAAAGTGGGAAGGACAAAGAATGGGGGGTTATGATTCCATAAGAGGGAAAATACAAGGGGAGATGAGGGGGATCAGGTTGGGGACTAAATTAAGATAGCATTACTTTTATCATAAGTTCATAACCTTTTTCAATTACTGATATTTAAACCATTTTTTATTTTATTATATGCTTTGATTAATTGCATGAAGGAGCTACTAGTCTTCCCGTAGAGATATATGGCCCCTCCATTCCATGCAAACTTGTGTTATATCTTTTTTCAGATAAATAATGAAATTTAAAGTGTCATTTGGTTGGGGAAAATAAGGAGAATTTTCTTTTATTAAACTACCATGAGCTTAATATAACTGAATTATGCCAAGGTACATCCTTGAATCACCATGTAATATTACTAACTGATTTTATTTAGAAGAATTAAATTGATTTTATTTAGAAGAATTAAACTATAAATAATATTATTTGGACCCTTAGCAGTGATATTTCTTGGCTATACTATGTTAGATCCCTATAAGGAAGTGGAATAGCTTAAGGGGATACCAAAGAGAGAAGGGGACCCCATTTATTGGGTTATGTAGGTTGATGGAGAAAAAAGGTTGTGATTGGTACCATTGTAGGTGGAAAATTTATTATGAATGAGAATTGTGTGAAGAGAGTTAGAGCTAACTACAGGTAAATTGTCCCTTATGAATTCATGATATTAGCTTAGCGGTGGATTTTGTTGCATATATATTAAATATACTATGATTAGGTAGATTTCCCTTATTCTATATCCAATTGGAAGATAATTTCTAGAAATACAAGTGTTCTTAATTTACTTATGTATATGTTGAGTTAGTATGACTTATGTTATGAACGTAATCAATGTTTAGATCCTTTTTTCATGTCTAATCCTACATTTATAAATTACAGGTGTATTTATGCATTGAATAGTCTAGTTGTGATTGCATACACTTACAATATAATTTTTGCATATGTTAATCAATTAACAGGATAATATGGAAATGTGTCAAAATAAACAAATTGGGGACATGGTATTAGAGAGACATATTAGAATGATATTTGGGTGGTTTCAATAAGTACCCAATATTATTAATAGAGCGCATAGGGTATTGCTTACATTACTAAATGATATAAAAAAAAACTTGACACAACACTAGGGCTATATGGGCACGAAATTAGTTTGTACAAGAAGAAATTGTAGTTGCATATAAAGTGTTTGAAAATTGTCTCCATGAAATAAGTTGCAAAAACTTATAGAAGATTTTAATTGGCTCCAATTCTTAAATTGGAATACTATTATAATATATGGATAGGACAACTTCATGTTAATTGAGTAAAAATGTGATGAGCAGACTACTTTTTTTGATTAAAACTTCATGAGTAAGAAGAACTATATATAGAAATATTGAGAGTTCATGGTTCCCATAACCAAATCAACAAAATTAAAAAAAATATATATATATTAATATTAAAAAATATTAATTATATTATAATTTTAAAAGAAATTATTTTTATTTTAATTATAATTTAAATTCAGAAATTTTTATTTATTGATAAATTAATAAAAATGTCTATTTTAGAATAGGAATTTTAAAATTTAATTTATTATCAATAATTTTTTAGGTGGATGGTAGAGATTCAACCTTGAAATATTCTATAATATTCATAGTATTGTACACAAATCAAAGGTTGAGATTTATCTCCAAACTAATTATGCTTTTTTTTCTCTTTTAATTAAATAGATTTATTAAAAAAATGTCAGATGAACAAGTGTCATATGTGAGTTATGGTATTTTGGGTATGTGGTACAAACAAGCGATGGTATTGGCCCATGGTATTGTAAAAAATTCTATTTACATATTAAGAATCCCTCTAATAAAGTTGTCCAACTTTTAAATTAATAGAAAATGGGAAGGATATACTAAGCTTACAAAAAAAAAATATGGGTAAATCTTGATAATCAATAACCATGTTCCATGTTATTTTAAGTGTATATATGTTTAACTTATATATCAAATATTTTTATAATTAATAATAATTTTAAGTTTTGATGCTTATTTTCTCTAAAACTGCTACTTGGCTAAGAGATTGTCTTTCTCAGACCTAACAAAATAGATTAACTACCCAAGACCAAGAGACATATGGCAGGAGTGAAAGCATGCCCCCAACTGGTAATTCTAGGTGGCATGGTTGGCATGGTTTTCCTTAAATAATAGTGATGAATTAGCATGCATTAGTGGATTGTAGCCATTGATGGTTGTTGATACAAGAGCGCCTGACCTTAGGAAAAAACTCAGTTTGACAATACCAAGGGGTTTTCATTTACCTATGGAGTTGGTTCCGTAATTGATTGTATTATTCATTTATTGTATTTTCCTATGTTTCCATGAGAAAATGTACATAAGTGAGGAGAATAAAAAATATTGTAATCATTTTTCTTCTGTAGAAGAGATTTGACAATATGTGAGTGTGTTAAAAATATTTGTGGGTTAGTAAGATCTCACGAGAGGAAAGTGGACCTAAAAAATAGAGTAGTTAGATCTGGTGAGGAAATTGTGGATTTCGACCATGATTTGGTTCAGACTCATTTTGTATAAATGTGCAATTTAATAGGACAAAATATAGATAGGGGAGAGGTAGAAGGGTGGAGTGGGAGGCTTGAGGAAGCCAATAATGGTCAAGAATAAGAAGGGAAAATTAATGTAAATCAGGTTGAGTTTTTGCCTCTGTAATTTGTACAATTGTGTGATTAATTTATTGAATACAAAGGAAATTGTGCAAGAAGACTCTGTCTACTAAATTCAAGTTGAACTTTTGTGTATACATTTTTCAATTAACTGGTTTCCTCTGTGTGTGTGTGTTGTGCATGTACAGTGGGTTAATTTCATAGGGGAATTTCAGAGAAGCCAAGGCTATTTGGTTAGTCAATGGAATGAACCCACATAGAATCAAGAAAGGGAGATATTTCTTGATGCAAGTATGTAAAACACACAGAGTCATGAATGCTGAGAGAGAAGTTTTGGAGCATTGCAACAAAAGGATGCAAGAGTGCACAAATTTCAGCAATTGAAGAATCCATCCAAGGAAACTGTAATCAGAGTCACGCAGAGGTAGTGTGAATTTTATTGGTGGAAAGAATCTGTCAGAAAGGAAGATGGTAGGAGGAAATTAAGCATGAGTAGAGTGTGCAAAGAGGACTTATTTCTCTATCACAAGTGAAAGCTCGTCAAAATTTGAGGTCCGGGGAAGGGACTTTCCCGTAGTAAAACATAAACTAGTATACAATTCCCATCAGAGAAATACAAGTAGGGAACACGCACGAATGTGGCGCACAATAAAACCATAATTTTAAAACTAATGCGGTTGTCGTTAATACTCCAATCGTCTTCCACCACGTTAGTTATGAAACAAAGGAAGGTAGAATCCGACAGTCACGGTGGTTCTTTCCTTGGGCAGAACTTGCTCACCCATAGTGGTTTTGAGAGAGGTGGCACTATAATTGTGCCAATAAGGTGTGACTCGGTTGCGATGGTTCTTCGAGAGGAAATGGAATCGACCATGTTTGTGTTTAGGTTGTGAAAATAGGTTAAAAAGTCTTAGTTTTTATTAACCTCTAAGATTTGTCGAGAGGACTTAATCTATAGTGATGGTTTTTGGCGCAGAATAGAAGAAATGATGAACTAGACCTTTAGTTGTTATGCAACTAGTTCACAAAATGGAAGAAAATATATATCAATGACTTACAAATTATCCACTTTGAGGGTGAAACCTCCTTTACATTACATAAATGAACCATTCTTGGATGATACAAATGACAAATCGTACCTTCTATATATAGGATTCTAAGGGGTCACAATATAACAATATGGGTACCACATGCTCACAACAATAACACTGATGGGGCTACAC
The DNA here is from genome assembly GCA_034641835.2 of Pinus albicaulis. Taxonomy (NCBI): domain Eukaryota; kingdom Viridiplantae; phylum Streptophyta; class Pinopsida; order Pinales; family Pinaceae; genus Pinus; species Pinus albicaulis. The sequence continues at coordinate 697,703,570 of CM076578.1, forward strand.
CTATGGGGCACATAATAAGAATATGGGGAATGCATGGGCAAAACAATAAAAATAATGGGGATACACTAACAATAACAATAAGGGGTTACACTAGTATTATAGGGACCTAACATGCCCTCTCCTTCAAAAAAGTGTTGTCCTCAACGCTTGATTACTTCTGGATGCTATTGTATAAAATTCTCATCCTCCCATGTGGAATATTCAGTTGGTAAGTTCTTCCAATTGATGAGATACTCTAAAATTGATCAATTTTTTAGCTATTTAGTTATTTTTTCTTTAATTTCTTCAGGTTCCAATATTATTTTTCCTTCCTTGTCAAGTTCTGGAAATATTGTTTGAACTGGGACTTGCTCCATCTGTAGTATCCATGTTACCGAATCCTTGCCATCAAACTTCCTTATATCGATCTTTGGAATATGGTGGGTATTCAATCCAACATTAGATTTTATGAAATCATTATTAACGTTTATTTTTTTCTCATGATGATTTTCCTCTACTACCTTTTCACCATTAGGAATCATTTCTTGTAGAAATTTTGTCAAACCTTCCTTCAAACCTTCCATTTTTGCTTTTAGTTTTTCTTCTAAACCATTGATCTTAGCTTCCATGCCATTTTTCAAACCATTCATCTTAGCTTCCATTTCATTCATCTTAGTCTCCATGCCATTCATCTTAGCTTCCATGCCTCTCTTCAAACCATCTATTTTAGTTTCCATTTCATTTTTGGTTACTTTTTGCGAGAGCGACATTTTTTGCACTTGGTCTCATAATTTTGATATATCATGTTGCACTTCTTCCTCTTCATGCATCATAGTAGAGGCTTATGAGGAATTAATGGGTGTGGAATTATCTTTGGGAGGAATTTTAGAACCCAATACTCATATCTATGCTTCAATATGCCCTTGGAATCACTTCAAACTAATTTTTCAAACAAACGTTATGCAATTCAAAAAAATGATACACACATTTTTTTTGCTTTTGAGGAGCTCACTATTGATATTGATGTATCTCTGTAATTTCGGATCACCAAGATTTGATCTTTGGTCCTGTGGTAGCCATCTAAGTCTTATTTACAATTCCATAGGTCTTACTTGATTTGGATTCTTCAAGTCAAAGTTATGCCCAATCTCCCAGAATGATATAATTATGGATTGGTTCAGTAGAGCGAACTTGTAGGACATTCCACATGTCAATGTTTCCTCCTTCAGCTCTGAAATCGATACACAAGACACTACAATCCGTGTAATTTTGGACATTTTTTATAGAATTCCAATCCGATTCTCAGAGAGATATTTATGACGATATCCCAAGGTCACCTCTTTGAGATGAAATTCGGGAGCCTGCAAAAACCCTAACTTCCATAGATCATATCTTTGAAAATATTGCGAACCAAGATCTCAAATTTTTACACTAAGTTCCTCAGGATTTATTCGTAAATTGGTTTTCGTTTTAGGTTATGAACCTTCATAGAAAAAAAATTATAGCAAAAATTCCACAATGACATGTTTGCAGCAGCGAAACCCTAGAATCCAAAGCTCTAATACCAACTGTTATGAACCAATTCACAAAATAGAAGAAAATATAGATCAATGACTTAAAAATTATCCACTTCAAGGGGGAAACCTACTTTACATTACATAAATGAATAATTATTAGATGATAAAAATAAAAAAATGTACCCTTCATAAATGAGTCTGGTACGTAACATAGCAATATGAGGACCACATGGGCACAAAAATAACAATAGTGGGGCTACACCTATGGGGCACATAATAAAGATATGGATACTAAATGGGAAAAACAATAACAATAATGGGGATACACTAAGAATAACAATTAGGGGTTACACTAGTATTATAGGGACCTAACACAGTTGGTGTATAAGTGAGTACAGTAACCTTGGGTGAATGCATGGTTATCACTAGAAAAGTGGTTAGCCCTGCATCAAATGGTATCATATCTTTCAAAGCTTTAAACCCAGAATGAAAGTGGATAAGAAGAGAAATAGAATATTAAATACAACATGGAAGAAGCTCTTAAAAAAGGATCAAACGATGAAGAAATGCTTGAAGAACCAAAACTACAACAAATTTGGAGTAATATAGAGGAGGTAAAATTTATTTTTATTTTACAATATTGAATGTTGTTGATCATACGGTGAAATTGGGAATATTTAAGAAAGAATTAGAGATTATGTAACACCCTCCTCCCACATTTACCCAAGTTAACTGGTCCACTGGGTTAAACATGTGACAACATGCTACTATCATGTGATTCAACTACCCATGTATAGTTAAGGAAGTGGAACCATCAAAACCAAACCAATATGACCTTTTACACATGCTACAAAACCTTCAGGGTCCAACTAACCATTCCAAGTGAGAAACCCCCAAGGTGACTTGACATTTTATTGATCTGGACCCCTAGCCACTCCCATAAAAATTCATGCATGTGACTGAGGCTTTCCAGTCGCTCCCATGGCAAGGCATGGCATCGACTATGGAATTTTTCAGGTAGTTCTAAGCTAGTGACCCCATATTTTCAGCCACTTTTTTAGGGCTAGGTCTTAGTCCAATACCCAAAACTTCATTGAACTTTCAGAAATGATAAATACCATTGTAATAAGTTTACTAATGAAAACATTGATACAAGTACTTGATATGGCCCCAAATAGCCACGACAAGAATGGCGTCAAACATGTCAGAAATAGGTAATATACATGTCTTAACAATATATCTGATCATAGGGGTCTCATACTTATATGAGATTCACAAATAAGAATTTTTTGCCTTATCATAATAGTTTCATTATCATCTATTAGGTCATACATTCATTTTCTAATCAAAACATGATGAGAGCCATATATCACCATTGTCATAAAACATACTCATAAAAAAAATATAACCAAGAAAAATAAAAAGGATATGACAACCATAAAACCAAAAATGAAACAATACATTTACACATGAAATACCAAGGAGAAAGAGCTCTTATTAACATATGCAAAATGCATCCAGGTCTGGGACTTCCAAGTACCACCCGACCATAGATGGGATGAAACAAATATTTCTTTCATCCAATCACCCTTGTTCCATATTCCAAGCATGAATGTGGGACTTAAAACAAAACCAACCAGGGATTCCTCAGGATTTACCACAATCCTCACCGAATCAATAAGCTTGAACTATCATCAATGCAACCAGGATTTACTGCAACAACCATAAGATCACTAGGCCCTAAAAAATCATGGGTTCCTTTGGATCTCTCCACCTAATATGTGAGGAATTTCTTCATCTCAACCTCTTTAATTTAGCATGTATCTCGTCATTACTGTTCAAGGGATTTTTAGGCCTATGACGTTTCCACCCTCTGGGATTTATCGTGTATCCTGCCATCACCAGTTAAGGGATTCCTAGGCCTAATCAAGAGTACTCCCCTCTGATATTTAACATGTATCCTGACTTGCATCGGTCAAGTATTCCTAGGCTAAATCAAGGGTATTCACCTCTGAGATTGATCGTGTATCCCAGAATTCACTGGTTAAGGATTCCTAGGCTAAATCGAGGTGTTCAAAACTAGGCTTTACTATGTATCCCATATCGAGCTTCATAGGCCTTGTGAATAATCCTTAGACCACCCCACTCAGATTCGAGTCCATCCGAAAATCTAGCTCAACCAAATACAAGATAACCCACCACACCATGGCTATCTGAAAATCGAAAGGCTAGGTTGAAGAACACTGTCACACCCGGTAAAACACATGCCATTGACAACAAGAGAACCAAATACACACATGCATGTACCATGCATGCCAAATCTAGTAATAAAATCACACATGCAAATTGATACCTACAAGTAATTCAGTTGTAGTTGCTTTATCCTTATATTCCTTGCTTGATCTTTTCTTTCTTTTTCCTTCCTTTTCCTTCCTTTTCTTTACTCGATCCAATGCTGAAGTGCTCCAAAAAAACCTAACTGTGGACCAAGAGTGTGTGAGAGAGAAAATAGAGAGAGAGAGATCCAAAACTGAACTGAAAAAATGTACCAACTGGTCTTGAGAAGGATTTTTATTAATTAGGCCTTTATTTTCTTCATTTTCCATTATTTCCTTCATTTTCCTCCTCACATGAAATCTGTGACCTTTCACCTTCATTTTCTCCTATTTTCCATTATTTTCATAAATAAAATTCCAAATAATGCCTCTTTGTCTTTCCAAATCCTTTTCCATTTCCTTTGTTGATTTCCTTAGTCATAATAAACCAATGAACACCCACATTAGGATGTTTTTTTCCCAACATTCATCTTGTCATACGTGTCCCATGACCTTGGTTATTCTTTTTTCCTTTATTAAATTTTAGTACATGGAATTTTGACCAAGGTTGTTACAGATTATGAGCGCATAAGATTGCAAAATTAAACCAAAGGCAATAGAAGACTAAAACTGTTGGAGAAGCAGAGAAATAATTTTGAGTATTGTTTGTTATAGATGGTTACAGGCATAGAGTAAGTTTGATTGGGATATATTTTTCTTGAGAAATTAGGTAGGAATTTGGGTTCCTCTAAAGTCGAGTCACAAATATTGCAAAGGGAGCATTTTATTGTCAAATTTCTTTCTATATTTGGACAAGTTACACTCTAAATACCAAAGCGTTGATGGCATGGAAATCAACGAACAATAATTCAAGAAAATGATTCATGGAGGAAGAGAAGTCTTAAACTGAACAAGGTTGATAGTCAACTCTTTAGTTAAGTTATAGTAAGGACCATATAGAGAAGGTTATATGATTCTGCAGGAGTGAAATCAAGGGAATTCATCTAAGATTTTTTGAATTTAATGTTGAAATTTGCAACAAGAAACAGTGAAATTGGCATCCAGAAACAACATCCAGAAAATGGCATCTAGAAATGGCTACCATGGAGGCTTTTGATTTAATTATTTCTTAATTAAATTAGAATAGATGTGTGTCAAATTTATTTATCCCTTAAATAAATTGGACAATAAATTATAATCTTATCTCATAATCACTTGTAATAGTTAACTAAGTGTGATAGACTTAGTTAGCTCAGTTGAGGGTGGTTGTTGAGGCATGTAGAGTGATTCTATGTGTTTTAGAGTCCAAGTTACAGTTAGTGTATTAGTTTCACTCATGAGAAATCAGTTAACTTAATTAAGTGAGTTAAAGTTAGTTTAACTAGTTGTAACTGATTGTTGCACTAGTGAGAGGTAAAGTGAATTAAATCAAATTTAATTCACATGCAGTGATATGTCAAGGGACTGATGATTTACTATTAATAGTTGCATGCATTTCAGTTTTGATGAAGACCCAGTTTGACAAAGGTTAAAGGGAAGTTATCTATCAGTTGTATTTATAGCAAATTTCCCTAGCACAATTATATACACCATAGGATGCCCATGATGTATTTTGCAGTCAAGGAAGGCTAATTATCCTAATTAATAGGGATTAATTTCCTAGGTATTGCATGAGAAAGGCACGCTAAAGATGGGCTGATAATTAGCTAAGTGTTGGCCCAAATTTGTTTGGATCAGTGTGAGACAGACAGGAGAGTGCAAAAAATTATTGTGTGCAAGAATGCATTGTATTATTTCATGATTCCTTGGTTCATTATAGAATATAGATAGAGGGGTTTTGAGCAACAAGCTTTCCCCAAGAAAAACATTTGTGTTGTGGATTGATTTGCTTTTTTCTTTTAATTGGTGTGATTGTGTGATCGTGTTTAATTTCCACAAAATTAATTGTATAAGGATTCAATATTTTTCTCTAGTATATTGCATGATTAGATTGAATGCGTTGGAATACATGTTGTTTGCATAATTTCTACATGGTATCGAAGAAGGAATTATTTGGGAAACGAGTTTGCAGAGAATATATGAAACTTTTAATGAAAAAATTTCAAACAAAAATAGCATATTTGGATTACTTGCAAAAAAATATCCAAATTGAAGGAAAAAAAATCGGTTGAATCAGAGCTCGGATGAGGGAGATATCGTCGATTTAAAATCAACTCTTTTTTTAGAAAATTTTGCAAGGGCGGGACCAATACAATGTGCGCGAGTCAGAAAAGGAAAGAAATCCAAGGGAAATAAGTCCCAAGGAAAAGAGGTCAAGAGAGTCTTGTCCAATATCATATGCTTTCACTGTCACGAGCATGTGCACTATGCTTCGAAATCTCCATAGAAGAAGGCAAGCAAGAAGGAGCTTGCAGTTGCAGTGGGTGAAGCATTGGATTCATAGTTCGAGCTTGGTTTTACTCTCATTTCATGCATGGCCAATAGTGTAATGATATGACTGTGGTATTTATACAGCTCTGCCTCATTCCATATGACAGGGAATAGAGATCTCTTCATTGACTTGGAGGATAAGGACCTCTAGCGGAGCATATAGTTTGGAGATGACGAGAGGTATAGCGCTACCAACATAGGTTCAGTTACCTTTCAGAGGGAGAATGGCTTCCATCTCAGACTAGCGGATGTTTTTTATGTTCCAGGCCTAAAGAAGAATCTTGTCTCCGTAGTGGTATTGGAAGACCGTGGTTATGAGGTGATGTTTGGAAAAGGAAATGTACTCCTTAAACACGTAGCCACGGGACAAGTGAAGAAGATCGATTCAAGAGTTAAGAACCTGTATGCTCTCGAGATTGAGGATGCATGCAAGGCTTTGAGGAGAAAATTAGTGGTTAATGACTTGGTGGTTGAGAGGGAGCAATTATCTCTCAACATGCAGCCTCAGAAGCAGTCTCAGAAGTTTGTGGAGCAACCACAATTTGAGAAGCAGAGAGGAGACCAAGTGGAAGAGTCCACTCAAGAAGAGATCTCCAAGAGGGGGAAATTTTGAGCTAGAAGGGAAGAGGGATTACATGCAGCTACACCTCTAGGTGAGAGGTGGAGCGATATGCATAATTAATCCCAAGAAGAAATTTGGGCAAGATTCATTGAGATGGTGTGTCTCATGGGTCGAACCTAGATACGAGGAGCCCACAGTACAGAAGTAGCAGGAAGGATCAGTTATATTGATGCAATCAGGCGTCAAGAGGATAGAAATTAGAGTGACAAGTGTCGGATACTGGAGCACACATCAGAGTTGGCAGCAGTGCAGAGTGCATGGATGCAGATGCCAGTAGCGAAGAGACTCCAATAGACATGTGCAGTAGGATCGAGCAGCTAGAAGACTCTGATGACAGATGCCTTATACTGATTTAGTTTTTTGGTGGCTATTCAGTTTCAGGATAGTTGCACGTGCGGACAACACTAGAGAAGTGTTTCATGCAATAACATTCCAAAGGTACCGGATCATGACAAATTTATAGATTTCTTGTTGAGATGGAGCGTTGAAATTTGCAACAAGAAACAATAAAATTGGCATCCATAAACAACATCCAGAAAATGGCATCCAAAAATGGCTACCATAGAGGCTTTTGATTTAATTATTTCTTAATTAAATTAGAAGAAATGTGTGTCAAATTTATTTATCTCTTACATAAATTGGACAATAAATTGTAATATTATCTCATAATCACTTGTAATAGTAACTGAGTGTGATAAACTTAGTTAGCTCATCAAATTCGAGTTGAGGGTGGTTGGTGAGGAATGTAGAGTGATTCTATGTGTTTTAGAAGCCAAGTTGCAATTAGTGTATTAGTTTAATTCATGAGAAATCAATTAACTCAATTAAGTGAGTTAAAGTCATTCTAACTAGTTGTAACTGATTGTTGCACTAGTGAGAGGGAAAGTGAGTTAAATAATATTTAATTCACATGAAGTGATCAGTCAAGTGACTGATGATTTACTATTAACAACTGCATGCATGTCAGTTCTGATGAAGACCCAGTAAAGACAGAGGTTAAAGGGAAGTTATCTATCAGTTGTATTTATAGAAAATTGCCCAGGCACAATTATATACACCATAGGATTCCCATGATGTATTGCGCAGTAAAGGAAGGCTAATTATCCTAATTAATAGGGATTAATTTCCTATGGATTGTGTGAGCAAGGCAGGCTAAAGACAGGCTGAGAATTGGCTAAGTGTTGGCCCAATTTTGTCTGGATCAGTGTGAGACAGTCAAGAGAGTGCAACAAATTCTTGTGAGCAAGAATGCATTGTATTGTTTCGTGATTCCTTGTTTTATTATACAATATAGATAGAGGGGTTTTGAGCAACAAGATTTCCCCAAGAAAAATATTTGTGTTGTGGATTGATTTTCTTTTTTCTTTTACCTAGTGTGATTGTGCCTTCATGTTTAATTTCCCAGAATTAATTATAGAAGGATTCGGTATTTTTATCTAGTATATTGAATGATCAGATTGAATCCATTGGAATACATATTGTTTGTATAATTTCTACATTTAATTCCTTGGCATTGCAAGCTATATATTTTTGTCCCACAAATCAGGAGAACAAATTCAATTATTCTCAGAGGAAAAGGAGAAAATCAGGAATTGTGCAATTAGAGGTGGATTGTGGATTAAGAGATTACGAATATGGAAATGGTGTTTTCCGAGAAGAATTAAAAGACACTTTTAAGGGTAGCTCATTCGTGAGTTAAGTTAGAGCCTACATTAAAATTTACTATTACATTTAATTTGTTTAATTTGTATAACTTTATATTTAAATATGTTCAGGTGTAAATTTACATGTTATTGAAATCTATTATGTGCTGGTTCCATATTACAATGGGTTTTTAAGAGGGATAAACCCTTTAGAAATATGGAGAGGAGATGAACTTCTAGACTTACAAAAATAGTCTACATTAAGTGGTGCATTAAGTTACTAATTATCCATGAGGATCATAAAAAGGCCAAATTTTAAAAGTCTTTGAAACCTAATGAAACTTATCTAAAATCAAAGAGCTCATCGTTCTAAATCTAACTACATGAACGACACCTCCATATGACAATGTATGAAAAAGTTATGGCTCACTGAAGTTTTCAAGAAACAACTAAAAATTTTGCAGGCACAACCCACGGGCTGCTACGTGGAAGTTGATGTCAACATTATGGATGATGAAATCATCCATATGGATATTAGTGTCAGCAGGATGACATGGCGGTATGGTCAGTAGGTAGCCAATCAAGTGGTGACACATGGAAAATGACATCATCATCTAAACAACAATATAGATGAATCAGGATGTGCCACATGGAACCTAGTTGGAATTCGATTGATTTTCCTAAAAAACTGATGTTTTGGACCTTTGCAGTGGACAGAAGCAACCAAAATGTCACTTATTTAATTTTCCAAATGACCCCAAAAAAATCTGGCAGCAATTTTTAGCGGTATTGCAAATTTGAATTCAAAAAATATATAGAGTTTGATGGGTGGTCAAACCCAGCTAACCTAGGCCCATATATATATATGAGTGTTGAAATTTCCTGGTGGTTTTTTCGGCCATACCAAAATCGGCGACACATTAAATTAAACACCAAACATTGAACTCCAACCACAAACAATTTTATATTAAAATATATGCAACAGATGTGTCACCTGGGGGTCGAACCTGTGACCTCTCGGCTGACCAATGACCCCAAATTTTCAACATAACCAACACGCCAAGTGTTGTTATGTGATATCCATCCATTGAAACATTAATTAAACATGGATTTACTTGACCACCAAGGGAGAAGGCCATGTGATACCGTGAGGGGCATTGTCTATGGAAATGAAAGTGATGGAACTCCATGATGAGGAACCCTGCAAGCTCAAGGATTTTGAGATGGATACTAGAGGAATATTAGAGAATATTTGAGATTCCCTAGAGGCAAGCTTCAAAAAGGTAGTGAAAATGTGGGTAAACAACTTTCCTCCTAGTCTAATTTTGTTTTTGCATTGAAATATAAATTTTATCCTTTGGGCTATTGGTAAAAGGTTTTGATGGAATAGAAATATTTGAGGAAATACAAGGGCCAAATTGTGAAAAGTTTCAAAGAATAATTTAGAAAACAATATTTAAACTTGTGAATTCCATTAGATTCACTTGAGACTATAAAAAATTATATTTGTGCATTGCATAGCTATATCAGGAATTCTTTATTGTTATTTGATCCTACTACTATTGATGCGACGAGTGTTAAGGGAATCCACATTGAAATTATGGGAAAGTATGAAGAGGGAAACTATGCAAAGGAGGCAGTGAAAATAAGGAAAAAGGAAGCAAATCCCTCTTGTACTCATTGTGATACTTAAGGGAATGATGAGGATCATTGTTAGAAACTGCATCCGAAATTGAGGCCAAAGAGGTATGGCATAAAAGAGAAGCATAAGATAGTCAGTATCGTGCAACAAAACGAAGAATATAACTTAGGTGATGAGATGATGATTGCATCTCTGGGATTACAGGTGATGGACCTATTGACCTGGGTTCTGATTTAGGCGATGAGACAAATATGGCAGTAGATGTTGTGCCAAAGATGTGAATAGCACAAAATACTGCATGGCTCTAAGAAATTGAGGAGATCAACAAAAAAACTCAAGTAAAGAATGTTGAACTGAGGAGACTAATACAAAAGTGGATGAGGAGAAACAAAATTTGAAATATAAGTTACAAGGCAAGGAGTGTTGAAGTTTGCAATAAGAAACAGTGAAATTGACATCGAGGAAAAACATGACAACACTTACACTAGTGTGGGACCAAAGGTCATGTAGTGATGGGTACTCGTGATACATTAGTGTGCAATTCAATTTATTTAATAAATTGGAAATGTTTCAAATTTAATTTTCCCTTAATTAAATTGGACAATAAATTGTAATCTTATCTCATAAACACGTGTAAGTGTTAACTGAGTGTGATAGACTCAGTTAGCTCACAAATTTCTAGTTGAGGGTATTTGGTGAGGCATGCAGAGTGATTCTATGTGTTTTAGAGTTCAAGTTGCAGTTAAGTGCATGAGTTTAATGCATGAGAAATCAGTTAACTCAGTTAAGTGAGTTAAAGTGAGTTTAACTAGTTGTAACTATTTGTTGCACTAGCGAGAGATCAAGTGAATTGAATCAGATTTAATTCAAATGCAATGATCTTCCATGAAACTTATGATTTACTATTAATAGTTGCATGAATTTCAGTTCCAGTGGAGACCCAGTTGAGATAGAGGTTAAAGGGAAGTTGACTATCAACTGTATTATTAGAAAACTACTCAGATGTAGTTAAGACACCACAGGATTGCCCATGATACTTGGACAGTTGAGAAAGGCTAAAATTCCTAAGGAATAGGGATTGAATTCCTCATGAATTTCATGAGTAAGGCAGCCTAAAGACAGGTTGAGAATTGGCTAAGTGTTGGCCTGATTTTGTCTGGATCAGAGTGAGACGGTTAGCAGAGTGTAGGAGACTCTTGTGAGAATAATGCATTGTAATTTTTTCTTGATTCCTTGGTGAATATACAAGAGAAGATAGAGGGGTTTTGAGCAAGAATATTTCCCAAGAAAAATATATGTATTATGGTTTGATTTGTTTCTTTCTTTACTTGTTGTGATTGGTGATCATGTTTACACTACAAGGAAAAGACCCTCTAGCGGAGGTTATAAAGGAGGTTTTTAGTGTTTTAAAATTGGCCAAAATTGTTAAAAAAACATTTTCTACAACATCTATTTATGGTTACGGAGGTTTTGGCAAAGATTTTAACGGAAATTCAACACAACTAAAAAAAAATGGGCAGTCGAAGGTTATTACGGATGTTTTTTTCATCGATGCGCTACTCGGGCTTGAACGCACCGGTGCGTACATATAGAAGGTGGCCTAGACCAGTCGAAGGAGAATGCACGGGGCCGTCAAGTTATAAAACTGCACCAGGCACAGTGTTGGTGATACAACGCACATGGCCGTTCTAATTGGTCTTGGGATTTTTTCGGTGACCATAGGTCATCTCAACGCACCGATGCACAATATCACACAAATGCATCAAGATTTATAATTGGTATTAGTATTTGTGTGGTGCCCATAGGTCGTACAAATGCACCAGCGCGTAGAGACACAAAAACACATTGGTGCACAGTATCACATAAATGCATTGATATTTATAATTAGTATCGGTATTTGTGCGGTGCCTAGAGGTCATCCAAATGCACTAGTGCATAATTCCACATAAACACACCGGTGCATAGTACCGCACAAATGCGTTGATATTTTTAATTGGTTTTGGTATTTGTGCAGTTCCCATAGGTTGTAGAAAAACATTGGTGCGCTTCAGAATACAAACGCACTGGTGTAAAGTAACTGACACGCACTGGTTTTCATTTTGTATTTTTTAGAAACATCGACCTGTGAAAGTGAAATTATTGTGATTGTATTAAATTCATTATTCATAAAAAGTCGAGAAATCTTATAACATTATTCATATTAATTAATTTTTTATTAATGCATTTGAATGTGATGTTTGGATTAATTTTTTATATCATATCATAATTATTGTGATTTTTTAAAATTCATTACTCATCAAAAGTCGACACATATATATCTTATAACATCATTCATATGAATTAATTTTTTTTTAGTGAATTTGAATGTGATTTTTGGATTAATTTTTTATATCATATCATCATATTTCACATCTCTTCATTATAATATTTAATCATCCATAAATTTAATCAGTGGTGTTACATTTCACAGTGACAATGGAGAACACAACAGAATAAATTAAAACATATATATATATATATACACGAATAAGACAGTCTTTGTCATACAAAATGGGACATTTATTGGTATCCCTTTGTCTTTCAATTGGGACACTATGTCCATTACATTAAACAAAATGTCTGATTTCACAGGATAGTATTTCAAAAAATACAACTCTTTTCTTTGATATCCAAAGATAGTGATCATCATTCTTCGCTTGAACTGCTGTCACTACTAGAGCTACTTAAATGACTTGGGTTATTTTTAGGAATGTTTTGTTCATGGTGTTTATTGTTTTCTTCTTCTTCACCTTCCATATAAAAACATAAAAATAAACTGTAATGAGTGTATATACATTGGTGAGAATAATGAAAATTGCAATATTAAATAATATACATCAATGTAAATCGAAAATAAATGACGTACTATTGCAAAAATTGACTCATACACTATACACATTCTTTCAAAACCATGTAACATGCCATATTTCAAGATTTCATTTGTTAGCGTAGTTCCACACTTTGTTTCCTACAAGTTTTATACCCCATAACAAATCATATATTTAATATAAAAGATTTTTTTGTTCTATTAATTATAGACGGAGCTAAGTAAAACAAGACTGTATATTTTACAAATTCCACAATTAATTTCGATATGCTTCACAACCCATATTTAACCCAATTTCAATCAATTCGTCTGATGGTTCTTCTTTGAATGTTAGCACCTATTTGAAGACATTCAATGATGATTTTTGTAAAACAACTTAAAAAATACAAAAATGAAATCTAGTTAAGTTATTATAAGGAAGTAAAAATTATTCACAAACTTAGAGATCAACCCTTTTCTTCCTTGTCGTCCTATTTTATGTGCTGAATGGGTTCCATTTTCTTTTCTTTTCTGCAAGAAAATTCTTGAAAATTAGTATTTAATGCTAAATTTTTTATTTATTATACCTAATGGTCGAAAAATTCAATGATTACATATTACATTTGAAGCATGTTGTTGTTGAGATGGCTCCTCCTGCGATGCAATTTTGTCCATTTCTTTGACCATCTCCTTGTACACCTTTTTGGACATTCCTACTGGCATATTTCTGATATCAGCTTGTTCATCTTTTGAGATTTTCATAATCTTCCTGAAAATGTAACATGACAGTAAACTATTTAATTTTTATATTGATATATGAAAAGTAAATATAACAAAAGTGATATTTATAAATAATTCTAGACAAACATTTAAAGGAATATTACTTTTTCATTCCTTTTTTTTGTACGTTTTTGCTGTTAAAAGTCTGACATGTCTCATTGACCAATTCTCTAGAAAATCTTCCTATAGTTGAGATAAAATTTGGTTCTTGGAATCATTGGATTGGTTTTTATATTGTAATGGAAAGAACGTTTATACATTCGTTCCACTAGATCCCTCAAAATTTTGTAAAATTTTTTCTCCCTTTCATTAACCTCCAACACCACTCCAGATGAGCTAAGGAGAAATTCATTTTCATTTGCATGTTTCATTTTTTTTATTTTCTTAGAACAACATTCCTTTTCTGAGTTGTTGGTCCTTGTAGAACATTTAACAGATGTGAATTAATATATTTTTTCACACATGTTATCTAATAATTTTAAGTATATTATTAATGAAAATTAAAAAAAGAAACTCATATTGGATCGATAGTATTTTTTCATTCACATGATTCATCCTTTTGCAATTTTTCCATCAAGCTTTTACACTCTTCTGGTCCTAGATCAGAAATAATAGTATCAAGCTTCATTATTTTGTGGCTCTGCATGATACACAGTAAACAATACATATCAGTTAAACTTACATATAGTTCAAAAATAATATTTTTTGTAAATAATTTACAAAGAACTTGCCTTTTTTTCTTTTCTTGATGTGTTATCAGTATTTTTGTTACTTAATCTCTTGTTAGTCATTTCTTTATCAATATAAAACCTGTACCATATCATTCATTAATATATTTATAAATAAATTGTCAACTTTTTAGGTAAAAAAAAATCTCAAGAACTCGGTGCACCATTAATTTTGTACGCATCGACGTCGGTGCGTGGAGGTATTATATACGCACCACAAAAATTGTATAATAGACCATACAGTGCTCAATTTAAACAAGGAGCACTGGTGTGTTACATGTTAACCACCACACCAATTAACATAGAGAAAATAATAAAAATCGTCGAGTGAATTAGTTTTTGTAGCATAAACCGGTGCCATATTTTACATATGGCGCACTGATAAAAAAAATTGTTTTATAATTTTTATCATAGTACTTTCACGGTGCGCTTGGAAAATACGGCGCACCGGTGCGCTAGGTTACGTCGGGCGCACCGATGAAAAAAAATAAAATTGAATTCATGCAAGGGCCGACATGGATTGGGATATGACTATGAAAGTTGTCCCGTGGGTCGGATTTCTTAGGCCTATATTTAGCAATACAAACCCTATAAATCTAAAATGAGAAACCTTAATTCTGAAATCACAGAAAGAGGGAGAAGAAAGGGCAGAAATAAAAAGAATGTAGGGTTTGTTTCTAAAATGGATTTTTTTTTTTTTTTGAAACAACACGTTCGTGGTGCACCATAATGAAATAGCGCACCCGTGGCATATTTTACATATGGCGCACTAAGAAGAAATATTTTGTTTTTTAATTTTTTATCACAGTACTTTCACGGTGCATTGGGATAATAGAGCGCACCAGTGCACTAGATTACGACGGGCGCACCGATGAAAAAAAAATCATTTTTTTTTAAATTCACGCAAGGGCCGAGATGGATTGGGATCTGACTATGTAAGTCGTCCCGTGGGTTGGATGTATTAGGCCTATATTTAGCACCACGAACCCTATAAATCTAAATTGAAAAGTCCTAATTATGAAATCACAGAAAGTGGGAGAAGAAAGGGCAGAAACAAAAAGAATGTAGGGTTTGTTT
The DNA here is from genome assembly GCA_034641835.2 of Pinus albicaulis. Lineage (NCBI taxonomy): Eukaryota > Viridiplantae > Streptophyta > Pinopsida > Pinales > Pinaceae > Pinus > Pinus albicaulis. The sequence goes on from CM076578.1 coordinate 697,719,148, forward strand.
CTAAAAAGGATTTTTTTTTGTGTGAAATAGCACGTTCACGGTGCGCCATAATGAAATAGCACACCGGTGCCATATTTTACATATGTCACACTAATAAAAATAAAAATAATATAATATATATATATATATATATATATATATATATCACAAGATGCAGGAAGCATGCTAGGCTATGCTTTAGCGCACCGATGAAAAAAAATCTATTTTTTCTTTTAATTCATGGAAGGGTTGAAATGGATTGGGATCTGACTATGCAAGTCATCCTGTGGGTTGGATGTCTTACACATATATTTAGCAATACAAACCCTATAAATCTAAATTAAAAAGCCCTAATTCTGAAATCACAGAAAGAGGGAGAAGAAAGGGAAGAAACAAAAAGAATCCAGGGTTTGTTTCTAAAAATGAATTTTATTTATTTATTTTGTTTCTAAAAACTGCAGAAAAAATAAAAAAAAACTACAGAAAAAGTAAAAAAAACAATAAACTTAATCACGAGATCGTTTGAAATTCTATGCTACATATTTTGAATCACCAGAGGTTTGGAATTCTGATTGTCTGAATACTTCTATTCAAACGTATTTGCCCGCTCCACAGTGCTCTCGTGCTCTATTTTCTCCAAGTATGTCTCCTGCAAATCTCTGGCTGAATTTTTTTGCAAAAATAGTAAAATAATGAAAAGTATTTAGTATTTAAAGAAATTTTTTATGAAATTAGATTTTTGAAAATATTTTTCCGCCCATTTTTCAATTTACTGTTTTTTTTTACTTAAAGAAAACAGACTTGCGCTTTTTTTATTTGTGGTTATTCGTCATCGGTGTGTCGCTTAATAGCACCGCACCGTTGCGTCTGTTTATAAAACCGCACCAGTGCGCAGTATCAAAAACACATTGGTATGGTGATCTGTACATTAGCACCGATAACAAGAAGTCTATTTTTAAGGCACCAAAATTAATTTTAGGTGTGTGCACCAAAATTTATTGTTGATTTTGCTCAAATGCAGGGAGAAAATATCATAATTATATCGAATGGACAATTCTTCAAAATCCATCTCGTTCCATAATATTTCTAAAATTCCATCGCGGAGTTCTCCCTATCCATCTCGAGACGTAATATTTACTTTATATTTTATTTATGTTTTCATTATCTAATTGAATTTATGTTTTTTATCCATGTTAATCATGCACAACTTAATTAATTTTATAATGTATACAAATTTGCAGGTTCTAGCAGATTCAACATCAAGTTCAAATGCACAAAATATTCAAACAACTCCAAAACGTTGGAAGTTCTTATCAGGAGCTGCATACCGCAAGGTGCATTTGGTAGATGAAAATGGACATCCGCTTCACCATGCCAATTGTAACAATATTGCATCTTCTAGCCACAATCCCGGGACAATGATGGTAATAATTATAATTTTTTGGTATATTTATTAATGTAATTATTTCAACGTCACACCAATTAATAATCATGAAATATTGTCAACGTGGTTACTAATTGATATCATATATTTTGTACTAATCATGTTCAAATAATTTTTTTTAAATTATTAGGATTCTAGTGATGATGAGAGACCTACCTACCATCTTCTGTTGCACCCCATGACAATGTCAAATGGAGAGATGACTGAATTAAGAGAAAAAATTGGAGAGGAATGATACCATGGTTGAATCAACCGTCGATTAAATTCTCGCTATGCCTAGATTCGCCAATTAGGAATGACTACAGAAATAGTAGTTATTCACAAGATGGAAATGGAGGCAATCAAATAGAGGTTGGTATGGATGATTACTTAAGGAATACGACTGCCATGGAGACAATTTTGTTAGATGCATTCCAAAACGATGATCAACTAGGGGATGATGTTCATATCATTGACACCTTTTTCAAAAGCCTTAAATTTGCTTCCACCACCCCTCTCTTTGGACCTGGGGGTCAGTCAAACTATACCCAGTTGGGGACAACAATGTTACTGTAAAACTTGAAAACAAATTTTGGCTTGTCGAATGCATGTTTCTTGGAACTTTTGAGGTAAGTTACGATAAAGTACTCCCTTATATAAATTTTAAATATAATCAGTACACTACAATGAACATTACAAATGATAAATTTTATGAACGTTAATAATTATATCGACATTAATGTACATTTGTTAATATATTTTTCCATGATCACCAACTACAAGTTATTCAAAGATAAGGTTCTTCCAAGTGATAATGACTTTCCTGGTAGCCCCGAAGAGGCAAATAAATTGTTGAAAATGTTGGGTGTTGAGTACATATCATATCATGCATGTCCAAATGATTGTATTCTATATAGAGGAGAATATAAAGAAAAAGTGATGTGTCTGAAATGTGGGCATGACAAGTATGATAAATTAAAAAAGAAGGGTAAATCACGTACTGGTCCTCCTTTTAAGATATTGAGGCACATTCCTATAATCCCAAGGATTCAAAGGCTCTTTTGTTGCAAAGAATTAGCTATGTTGCAGGGATGGAATGCCTCACACATAAGTGACTTGGGAGTTATGCGAATCCCAAATAATTCAATAGCCATGAAGCATATAGACAATACATGGCCTGGAAAATTCAACGAGGAAGTACGAAGTCTATGACTTAGCATAGGCATGGATGGCGTCAACCCATATTCCCTCCAGAACACAACTATTCTGTTTGGCCTGTAGTAGTGATCAATAACAATATCACCCCATGGTTGTCCGTGAAGAATGAACATCTTATGTTGGCTCTCATAGTCCCTGGTAGAAGACAAGTGAAGAATATGGATGTCTAATTACAACCACTGGTAGATGAATTGAAGGAATTATGGGATGGAGTAAATGTATATGATGTATCAAGACCCATCGCAGTAGAGAGGAGTTTTACGTTGTATGGCATATGTGCTTACACGACACATGATTATATAGGCTTAGGAGTTTTCTCTGGTAAATTACATGTTTAATTTATTGATTTGTTTATATACATAATAATATTCTTTTACATGTTAGTTATTTAAATTGTTGTAATATTTTTTCTGATCTTCATGATATTCTTTAATCTACCATGCATATTAATAGTATACAATAATCTCGCAGGTCTTGAAACAAAAGTGTATTTTGGATGTAATTGTTGTGGACCTTCTCTGAAAGCTATATGGTCCAAGGACCTACGAAGCCAGTGTATGATTGCTCTAGGGTATTCCTTCCAGAAGATAACCCTTACTAAAGAGAAATATCTGCTTTTAATGGTAAATGAGAGAGAACCCAAATGCCTCCAATAACGACACCAGCTGAATGGATTAGAGCATATGAGAGAGAGAAGGAGAAGGAGTTCATAGAAATTTTCGATTCAAATGGGGAGCCTATGTTCGATGATCCAGGATTCTTCGACACCTATGTTGAGAAATTTCCCATTGGAATGAAAAGGAAATATATCTTTTATAACCTCCCATACTGGAAGCATATTATGATTACCCACTTATTAGATCCCATGCATATATTTAAAAATGTTTCATCTTCTTTATGGAGGCACATATCATCGAAAAAAAGTGATAGATTGGTTGTTAGGAAAGATATTATTACTTCAAAAACTAAAAAGAAACATTGGCCAAGATGATTAGAAATTACGGGATCAGAGGTAGGCTGTGGTCCATCTAATTCATGGTTTTTCAAAGAAGGTGGTGTCCCATGGATTTAAAAAAAAAGATGATATTTCTTTGGCAAAGTAAGTTATAATGGGTGTGAGGGTGCCAACTTCATACGAGTCTTCAGTACGACGCTACTTCAACATGGATGACCATTTTCCGGGGTTGAAATCACATGACCATTTGAGTCTTGTAAGAGTACATATAATGTCAAAAGCATGAATTTATTATTTGTTATATTAATAAATTTTATCCCATGCAAGGATCATAAAACATAACTAATTTTGTATATTATTACACGTGTTTATAAATTTGCAGTGTCATTATCCTTTGTTCATGTGAGGGTGTGTGAAACATGAATTCCCTCAAGACCTAGGACATGCCATATCTAAATTATCTGCATTTTTACGTTGGATCACGTCAAAGGAGATCCATGTGGCTAGCATTCCACGGTGGCGTCAAGAGATCGTTGAGATTGTTTGTATGTTTGAGAAGGAACTTCCAACGAGTTTCATGGACTTACAATTTTGTCTTCTAATCCACCTAGTAGATGAGGTTGAATTAGTTGGGGTGGTTTCTTGGTGTTGGATGTTCTTCTTAGAGAGGTACATGAAAAAATTGAAAGGTTTTGTTCGAAAAATGGAAAAACCCGAGGGGTCTATGGCAGAGGGGTACATATCGTATGAGTCTTTCTATTATTCCAGTGAGTACATCAACCAGATCGACATCAGACCAGGTGCGGTGATTTGGAATGATGAAAGGGATGAAGAAAAAAGAGAAGGGGAGTTGCTCCAAACGAGTGGAAAAAAGCGCTTGATAAGGAGTAAGCGACTTACAACTTTTCAAATTTACACAAAGTTAATATTCATGGTGAACTTCGATATAATGTATATTTTGATCTCTAAGTACTATATAATGTCAGTTTTATTTAATCAACAAATGCAGAAATTGAAGGAATCAATAAATTCATTCTTTGCAATTCTGAAGCGACACAACCGTGGGTCTCATTCTACGAACAAAAGAGGATGAAATGGGATAGTGACAGGAAAGAATTCAGACAGTTGAATGGTAGAAGTGTGCCTTATCCCGATCATTTAAAATAAAATATGCCAAAATTATGCCCCAACAGTTGGGTTTCTGACCAAGTTAGAGAGAAATAAGGTACAACCGGTCGTTACCTGCGTGCTGAAGAGGATGCGCTAAATGTAGGGATTGGGCGCAGCAACTCGGTAATAATATTTTTAATTTATATGTAAATTTGAAACTTATAAGACGTCTATATTTCATATTTTAACTATTTGGTTATTATAAGACACATGACACTATGATTTTTTTAACTTTTTTATAATAGGTGCATTTGTTCCCGTCTATTTTGGCATATGGACTCCATTTTCGCACAGAAAATTCCGATGTTGGAAACATCACACAAGACTGTGGAGTGGAAGTTGAGTTCGATCAATCTAGTCGATCTAGCCACCATGATCAAAACTTAGTACGAGGGACGTTAGGTTAGTACGTCGGAAAGATACAAGAGATCATTGAAGTGGATTTCTCTTCTTTCCAATGTGTTCTTTTTAGGTGCAAGTGGTGGGGTACCTTTGATCGGAATAATGTAAAGGAAGATCGTGATAGTAGGTTGATATGTATCAACTCTAGAAAGATGTGGGATGAAGCTAAGGAGCCCTATGTTTTCCCCAAACACTGCAACCAGGTGTTTTTTTACCCAGATGTGTTGCATAGGGATTGGTGGTCGACACGACCCTAGATCAAAACATTTTTTTGAGAACAATAGTGTTATCATGCCATGCGAGCTGGAAGATAATGAGGGTGATCATGAGAACTGAGACTGATATGGTACATGTGTTATTTAATCAATATTTATAATTTTTAAGATGGGTTTTTCGAAACATTATAATATGTATTTTGAATTAATAGGTAATTTGCATTGTATTAATGTTAAAATCAATATTTCACTTGATGATTTGCAATTATGTTGATCTCAAAGACAATGGCGTACTGTATAAATTAGTTCTTTTTTTTTGTACCTAAAATCATAATAAAATAATGATAATTCTAAAGTATATGAATTTATTTGCATTATTTTCTAAACTTTATTATGTTACAATAATTCATATTATTCTAGATTTATTATTTTACAATTATTTAAAATTTTACAAATTTACAAATTTTAATAAAATAATTTCGCATTAATACAATTAAAATTTTACAAATATTTTACATACAATTACAATTAAAATTAGAATTAGAATTACAATTACAATTTTACAATTTCACATACAATTACAATTACAATTTTAGAATTTTACATACAATTACAGTCAATTCACATTAATACAATTAAAATTTTACAAATATTTTACATAGAATTAGAATTACAATTACAATTTTACAATTTCACGTAAAATTACAATTACAATTATAATTTTAGAATTTTACATATACACAATTACAATTTTACAAATTAAAAAATTACAATTACAATTACAATTTTACAAATTTACATATATACCATTACAATTACAATTTTAGAATTTTACATACAATTAGAATTACAAATATTACAGTTTTACAATATCATGATCATTTAATATTAAATTAATTAATAAACATCACGTTCATGATAACCATCGTACAAACATCATATTTGACTAAAAAACACATTTAAAATCGCTAACATCATCATGATCATGATCATCTACCAAAACACAATTAACATTATATATTAACATCATCACAAAACAAACATCAAATATACATCTCATGTCAAATAACTCATGCTATCACATACACATCTATCTACAAGATGCACATTAAATGAACATATCTAACATGACCTAATAATATACACATTATGATGATAACCAACATGTAAATTAAGTACAACTGCAACATGAACATAAAATACATGGACCATATATATGTAACTGAATAATGTCAAAAATATACAGCTATAATATAAATGCCATGGATCAGCTAGTGGTACAACATCAAATATAGTAGTACTAGTCGAGGCCTACTCAGTCAATGGTGCAGTCTCGATGGTCGATGGTCGAGCCTGCTCATGATCATGAGTACTGCTAGATGCTGCGGGCTACTGACTGGACGTGGCCAATGGTCGAGCCTGATCTCCATGATGACTGCTGCTAGATGCTAATGGAGGTTGCTTATTTGGCGTGGCGTGAGGTGAATGATCATGAGATGATGAGTCGTTTCTCGCGGACTGTAGATCACGTGTTGCATCTCAACCACGCCTGTAACGTGCAATGGTCCTCCTCAGCCGCGTAACTAAGGTCGTAGCTCCTACGACATGCCGCATCAGGCTATACATGTCACGTGGCATGCCTCTCCACATTTGTAACAGCCTACTATTGGCCTATATGTCTCTCATATGACTGGGCCTGATGTCCACCTCAACAATCAATGAAGTGATTTGGTTGCCCAACTCCATCATGTATCTGCTTCTAAGCCTACCGCATCTAGCAAAAGATGGTATGGGCGCACCAGGAGGAGAAGGTCTCTCTGCAATGGCCTCCTAATGATCCTCGGCATCTGGCATACCCTAATCGTCCTCAGGATCCACACCTGGATCATGTGGTGGTGACAACATGTCCTTGCCATCAAAAGACCCAATGCCTGCAAAATATATACAAGTACACAACAATAATTAGACAATTTCGTTACAAAATTTAATAAAAACAAGTTAAATAACATGTTAGAATAAATTTAAATAAAACAGTAATATTACCTTTATCATCCGGCGGCTCATCAACTGTGAAGAGGATGTTGTCACACCCTTGCCAATCCAAACCCGCATAAGGACAGGGGACCATAATGAAGGGATGCTCATCAACACTGGCTAACAACTCCAGTGCATCATTCGATATCCTCATTGGAAACACAATCTTGTCCCTCTTGGGCATCATCTGCCCCCACATGTGCATCCATGCCTCGAACATCAAGAAAAATGGAAGTTGACCGTCCCTTATGCATGAACATGACATCTATCTAAGGCTATATAGAATTGCCGCAAAAAAATGGCAGACCACCTGACAAATTGTGGTTCCTGTACTAAAGAATCAACATAATCTATAAGCGAGAAACTAATGCATTGCCCATCACTGGTGTTGTGTGAAATGATTGAAATGAGAAGTGAGAGGCACTGCATCTCCTCACTACCAAATGCACCAATAAGTAACTGACCTCCAGCGACCTGAAAATTTGAAGGAGATAGTACTGATGCTCCAATGTATCTCTGGAGGCACACTAACTGAGTCCCTGCTACATAGCCAGTTAGAACCTCTAGGAACGAGGGAAAATCCACCCCTATCCTCGATAGCCCTCTAATGAAATATATATCCTCCTTAGTGGGAATGTACCACTGGTTACGACAACCCGAAAAGCCTGTTGGTGGGCATTCCACCTTCGAATAAGATATCTCAAAAACAAACCATGGCCCTTTAGGGAAGTAGCCTCCTCATACAAATTGAGGAGGCCTACCTACCTTAGGATCCCCTGGGTAGCTACTGTAATAGGGTGAGGGTACGCATCTCTCTCCCTCTATCGTACCTCCCATAGACGAACCATGTTATACTGCTCCGCCTATTGTTGTTATTGTTCCCCCTCTTCTCTCCTTTCACATCTCTAAATGATTGACAAATTAAATACAATTTTTTTTATTAAATGAGACATGTATTTAGAAATATAAATATATATTTTTTTTTTGGAAAAACAAAAAAAAACAGTCAGTGCGCCAAAAAAAACAATCATGCATCGGTCCCAGTGCGTCTTTTGATGGAGCACACCAATGATGGTGCACTAGGTAATATTCAATGCACTGGCGGCGGTGCTCCCGAAGATGTGTAGTGCACCGTTGAGTATGTACGGTGTCAGGAATGCGGTGCGCTGACTAAACTCTACACCCTGGGGTGTATAGTTAAGTCAGGACATCGACCTCCTGCTATCATTACATAGTCAACGGTACGGTCTTTTACCAAGCCACACCGTTGACCCTATCGAAATACGAAAAGCGGTGCGCTGACAAAAATACCCATCCTGGGGCGGATATGTTAGTCAACGCACTGTGTTGCCGCTATTCCACTAGGTCAATGGTGCGACTGGGTAACCGATCACACCGCGATTTAAAAAAAACATTAAAATAACATGGCACGCCTTCAGTATCGCCCCGGAACTGGTGCGGATACCGTTAGCACCGGTTTACCAGGTCGCACCGTTGACCCTGTCGAAATGCGAAATACGATGCACTGACAACATTACCCGCCCTGGGGCGTATATTTCAGTCAACGCATCGTGTTGCCGCTATTCCACATTGTCAACGGTGCGACCGAGTAAACAACCGCACCACACTTTTTTAAAATTCTTAAAATAACAGAGTGCGCCTATCGGTACCACCCCAGAACCGGTGTAGATATTGTTAGCACTGGTTGTAGTGCGGCCTGTAAATTTACAGGCAGCACCGCAAACCAGTGCGAGCTAAATGGCTCGAGCGCATTGCACAACAATTTTGTTTTTTTCTTTTAAATGGTTAATTTTAAGGTTATTTGAAATTCTAATTCGCTAAAAGGCTTAACTATGGAAAAACAAGAAAAATACATGTACATTTGGCCGTCGAGGAGGCATATTGGCTGTAAAATTTTCAAAAGAAAATTTTCCCACCATTTTTCAAAATTCACACTAGATATTGGTGGGCAATGCACAATGGGTGCAATGGGAGCACCAATATCAAGGCAGCTCAGACAAGGATAAATTGTACTGGTGCTTGAGAGCTCTAGAGCACTGAGAAAAGTGAAAAATGTGGTTTTTTTTTCCATAATTTTTTTCTATTTAACCATGTTTCGGTGCGCGGGGTTTTTATGGGCACACCAGTGCGGTTGCTTAATACCGCATCGGGAAGTTTATTTTTTGGCGCGCTTTTTTATGATGCACCGGTGGGGAAGAGTTGTAAAGCACCGGTGCGCTATAGTAATATGACACACCGGGCTGGTGTGTACGGAGCACAAGGTGTCCGGTGTGCCAACGTTTTGTGCGCACCAGTGCTTTCTCTTGTTGAATGCACCGGTGTGGTTTACGATGATAAGCACACTAGACGAAAAACATCCGCAAAAACCTCCGCCCACCGACATCCTCTAGTAACCTTCGCTATAAATGGATGTTTGGGGTATTTTTATAAGGGGTTCCTCAAAAACATCCGCTAGAGGGTCTTTTCCTTGTAGTGTGATTTGTAGAAGGATTCAGTATCTAGATTTAGTAAATTTATTGATAGGATTGAATCCATTGATATAAATATGTGTGTATAATTTCTACATGGTATCATAGCACAGGAAATCACTATAGTGAAGAACAAATTGAGTTTGTGACTGAAAAAAATTCGAATTTGAAAACTATTCTTGGTGTGACAAGTGGATTAGGATCGAAATGGATTTCAATGGATTGATATTGGAGTATGCACTCGAGGGAAGCTCTATCTATATTGTGTGGAAAGACATGATGGAGGAAATACTGGAGGACAATGGGTTGAAATAATTCATTGATAATGATATTCTTAAACCTACTGCAACAGATGTCGCAAATCTTGATGCTTGGAAAAATAAGGTTGCAAGGGCGAGCAAGATCTTATTGGAGGGAGTACGAGACCACATTGTCTCAAGTCTCCATGGAAAATTGAATCCATATGCAATGTGGAAGATTTTGACAAATCTGTTTCAGAGTAGTAGTGATCATAGAAAATTGGCACTCAAGGACAAGCTCAGGAAAATCAAAATTGAGAAAGATTACACTATTCTGAAATATTTAACCAAGTTTTTCCAATGTAGAGAGGAGCTTGGGATTGTCATAATTACTATCGTGTATGATTACTTGGTGAGCCTAGCTCTTCTAGGCCTTCCCAAGAGTTGGAATAGTTATTAGGACTCTATCAATGGGAGGGATAAGCTTCCAGATTGGAACGACTTTGGTCGGATTTGGTGCAAGAAGAATTCAGGCGGAATACCAAGGATGGATCTTCATCTAAAGAAGATGATGAAGACAATTGCGCCTTGGCTGTAAGGAAAATAAGGGGAAGGGAAAGAAATATTATTCCAAATCTGAGACTGACGAAGAAGGAAAGGATCATGACATGTCCAAAGTGAAATGTTTTCACTGTCACGAGCATGGACATTATGCCACTAATTGTCCACAAAAGAAGAAGAACAAGAAGGTTTCAAGATCTGCAGTTGGTGAGGCTTTGGCCTCGCAATTTGAGCTTGACTTCTCGCTCATCGCGTGCATGGTTTCAAGTGTGATGGGATTGGTGTGGTACTTGGATAGTGGTGCATCTTTCCACATGACGAGAGACAAATAAAATTTTAGTAGCTTGGAGGAGAAGGACCTCCAGATGCATATCGAAATGGGTGATGATGGGTGGTACAGTGCTACTGGGATTGGTATAGTTACCTTCAAGAGACAATCAAGTAAACCATTCTTATTAAAATATGTAATGAATGTACCAGGCTTGAAAAAGAATTTAGTTTTAGTCGCAATGTTGGACGATAGAGGTTATGGTGTGGTTTTCAATGAAGGGAAAGATTTCATTCAACACAAAGCCATAGGACAAGCCAAGAAGGTTTGGATTCATGTGAATAATATCTAAAAACTTGATATAGATGGCTGCGCAACATTTATGGGTAAAGTAGAAAAAGTGGTGAGCCGGGATGTGGGTGAGTTATGGCACAAGATATTGGGCCATCTACACAATAGAGCTTTGAAGGTCATGCAGCAAATTTATACGAGGCTTCCAAAGGGTACTCTAGCACATATATACACATGCAAGGGATGTACCATGGGGAAGTGTGAGAAGGCCATGCATTTGTCCCTTGAGATGTAGCTTGATTTGCATGCAGATGAAGAACTATTGGTTCCTAAGGATGAACCTCAAGATGTGGAGCAACCATAAGATGAGGATCATGGAGTGGAAAAAACCACTCATGAAGAGACCTCCAGGAGGGGGAAATTTTGAGAGATATGGGCAGAGGGAGTACATGCAACTATACCTCCAGGTGTGAGGTAGGGCGATGTGCAGAATTAATCCCAAGAAGAAATTGGGAAGGGTTCATTAATATGGTGTCTCATGGATCAAACCTGCCTACGAGGAGCCCACAGTACAATAGTAGCAAGATCGGTTAGATTGATGTAGTCAGATGTCAAGAAGACATAAATCAAAGTGACAGGTGTCAAATATTGCACTGCAAGGAAAAGACCCTCTAGCGGAGGTTATAAAGGAGGTTTTTAGTGTTATAAAATTGGCCAAAATTGTCAAAAAACCATTTGCTACAACATCCATTTTCGATAACAAAGGTTTTGGTAGAGCTTCTAATGAAATTTTAACAAAACTTTAAAAAACTGGCTGACCAGAGGTTATTTTGCATGTTTTTGTCATCGGTACGCCAATCAGGTGTCAACGCACTAGTACTTCAAACCTACCAAGCACCGAGACGGAAAGAAAATATAGGATGCCCTGGGGCATTTAGCAACGTCTCGGTGCGTGTCATCTAGACAGTAACCCCAGGGTGGTCGAAGTTGCATGCACTAGGACGTTAAGGTCTACAATCATACTGGGAACAATGTAGGTGATACAATGCACCAGTCCGTTCTAATATGTATTGGGATTTGTGCGGTGCCCATAGGTTATATCAACGCATCGGTGCATAGTATGATAGGAACTCGCCGGCGCACAGTATCACACAAACACATTGATCGTTCTAATTAGTATTGGGATTTGTGCGGTACCCATAGGTCGTATCAATGCACCAGTGAAAAATATTATACAAATGCACCAATCATTCTAATTGTTATTGGTATTTGTGCGGTGCCCATAGGTCGTAGAAATGCACCGGTGAGAAGTCTCACATAAACGCACCGGTGCACAGTATCGCACAAACGTGCTGAGAGTTGCAATTATTATTGGTATTTGTGTGGTGTCCATAGGTCGTAGAAACGCACCGGTACACATTATAATACAAACGCACTGGTGCACATTAAATGACACGCATCGGTGTTCATTTTGTATTTTTTAGAAACATCGACCTATGACAGTGCAATTATTGTGATTTTTTAAAATTCATTATTCATCAAAAGTCGATACATATCTTATAATAGTATTCATATCAATTAAATTTTTATTAGTGCATTTGAATGTGATGTTTGGATTAATTTTTTATAACATATCATAATTATTGTGATTTTTTTAAATTCATTATTCTTAAAAATATGACACATATCTTATAACAGTATCCATATCAATTAAATTTGTATTACTGCATTCGTATGTGATGTTTGGATTAATTTTTTATATCATATCATCAGATTTCATATCTCTTCATTAGAATATTTAATCATCCATATATTTAATCAGTGGTGCTACATTTCACAACGACAATGGCGAACGAAATAGAATAAATTAAAACATATTTTATTATAAATATATGAAAGACATTATTTGTCATACGAAATGGGACACTTATTGGTATCCCTTTGTCTTTCAATTGGGGCACTATGTCCATTACATTAAACAAAATGTCTAATTTCACAGACAAATATTTCAAAAAATACAATGCCTTGCTTTGATATCCAGACATAATGATCATCATTCTTTGCTTGAACTGTTGTCACTGCTCAAGCTACTTCCATGACTTGGGTTATTTTGAGGAATTTTTTGTTCACATTGTTGATTGTTTTCTCTTCTTCACCTTCCATCTACAAACATAAAAATAAGTTGTAATGTGTGTATATACATTGGTGAGAATAATGAAAATTGCAATATTAAATAATATACATCAATGTAAATCGAAAATAAATGACGTACCATAGAAACAATTGACTCATGAACTATACACATTCTTTCAAAACCAAATTTCATGCCATCTTTCAAGATTTTATCTGTTGGCGTAGTTCCATACTTTATTTCCTGCAAGTTTTCTACCCGATAAAATCATATATTTAATATAAAAGTTTTTTTTTGTTCTGTTAATTATAGACAGAGATAAGTAAAACAAGATTGATAGATGCTTACAAATTCCACAATTAATTTCTGATATGAAAATATATACAGACAACCGATATTTAACCCAATGTAAATCAATTCATCTGATGATTCTTCTTTCCATGTTAACACCTGTTTGAAGACATTCAATGATTATTGTTGTAAAACAACTTAAAATATACAAAAATGAAATCTAGGTAAGTTGTTATAAGGAAGTAACAATTACTCACAAACTTAGATATCAACCCTTCTCTTCCTTTTCGTCCTGTTTTTTGTGTTGAATGGGTTCCATTTTATTTATTTTCTGCAATAAAATAATTGAAAATATATATTTAATGCTAAATTGTTTATTTATTATACCTAATCAAAAAATTCAATGATTACATATTACATTTGAAGCACGTTGTTGTTTAGATGGCTCCTCATGCGATGCAATTATGTCCATTTCTTTGACCATCTCCTTGTACAAATATTTGGACATTCCTACTGGCATATTTTTAATATCAGCTCATTCATCTTTTGATATTTTTATAATCTTCCTGAAAAATGTAACATGAGAATAAACTATTTAATTTTTATATTGATATATGAAAAGTAAATATAAAAAAAGTGATATTTATAAATGATTTCTTTCTAGTAATATATACATACAATTTTAGAAAAAAATTTAGATGAATATTACTTTTTCATTCCTTCTTTTTTGTTGTTATACGTTTTTGGTATTAAAAGTCTAACATGTCTCATTGACCAATTCTCTGGAAACTCTTCCTGTAGTTTAGATAAATTTTGGTTCTTGGAATCATTGGATTGATTTTTGTATTATAAGTGGAATGAACGTCTATACATTCATTCCACTAGATCCCTCAAAGTTTTGTAAAAAAATTTCCCCCTTTCATTAACCTCCAACACCACTCCAGATGAGCTAAGGAGCAATCAATTTTCATTTGCATGTTCTATTTTCTTTTCTTTTCTTAGAAAAACATTCATTTTCTGAGTTGTTAGTCCCTATAGAACATTAAACATATGTGAATTAATATATTTTTGGAAACATGTTGTCTAATCATTTTAAGTATATTATTAATGAAAATTAAAAATATAAACTCATATTGGATCGATAGTATTTTTTCATTCACCTGATTCATCCTTTTGCAATTTTTCCATCAAGATTTTACGCTCTTTTGGTCCTAGATCATAAATAATCTTATCGAGCTTCATCATTTTGTGGCTCTGCATGATACACAGTAAACAATACATATTATTCAAACGTACATATAGTTCAAAAATAATAATTTTTGTAAAGAATTTACAAAGCACTTTCCTTTTTTTCTTTTCTTGATGTGCTATTAGTATTTTTGTTACTTGATCTCTTGTCATCCATTTCTTTATCAATATGAAACCTGTACCATACCATTCATTATTATATTTTATAAATAAATCATAAACTTTTCAGAAAAAAATATCAAGAAACCGGTGCGCCTTTAATGATGTACGCACCGACGTCGGTGCGGCATGTTCTTATAAACGCAACGCCAAAATAGTAGAAACACCATACAATGCTCTATGTCAAAAAGGAGCACTAGTGCGTTATATGTTAACCAGTGCACCGATTAACAAAGAAAAATTAAGAAAAATCCTCTAGTGTTATTTTTTGTAGCATATGATGTCGTGGAGGGGGCGGTGCGGCATATTCTTATAAATGCACCGTGAAAACATGGGACCACCGTAAGTGCTCTCTGTCAACAAGAAGACCCGATGCGTTATATTTTAAATAGTGCACCGATTAACACAGACAGAATATATATATATATATATATATATATATATATATATATATATTTTATTTTTTTTTTATTTTTTTTTCAAACAGTACTGCACGGTTCGCTATAATTAAATAGCGCACCAGTGCCATATTTTACATATGACGCATGGATTAAAAAAAAATTGTTTTTAATTTTTTTTTATCAAACAATACGTGCATGGTTCTTTGTGTTGAAGCAACGCACCGGTGCGCTAGTTTACACAGGGGGCACTCATTAAAAAAAATTAGTTTTTTAAAAATTCATGCAAGGACCGACATGGATTGGGATCCGACTATGCAAGTTGTCCCGTGGGTTAGATTTCATAGGCCTATATATATAGCAATACAAACTCTATAAATCTAAAATGAAAAACCCTAATTCTGAAATTACATAAACATGAAGAAGCAAGGGCAGAAACAAAAAGAATCAAGGGTTTAGCGTAAAATGGATTTTTTATTGTTTTATTTTATTTATTTATTTATTTGTTTATTTTATTTTCTTTTTTTTCTTTTTCTTTTTCTGAAAATCAACAGTAAATTTAAATTTTTTACTTACTGTGTAAAAAATACTGCAGAAAATGTAAAAAAAATAATAAAATTTAATCACCTAGTTTGAAATTTTATGCTACAGAGTTTGAATCACTAGAGGTTTGGAATTCTGATTTTCTGAATAGTTTTGTTCAAAAGTATTTCGCTGCTCCATAGTGCTCTCATGCTCTCTTTCTCCTCCAGGTATGTCTCGTGCAAATCTCTCCCTGAAAAATTTTCGCAAAAATAATGAAATAATGAAAAGTATTTACTATTTAAAGAATTGATTTATGAAATTAGATTTTCGAAAATATTTTGCCACCCATTTTTCATTTTACCCCTTTTTTAACTTTAAAAAAATATAGTTGTGTTTCTTTTATTTTCATATATTCGGCTTCAGTGTGTCAATTAATAACACTGCACCAGTGCGGTTATCTGTACATTAGCACTGATAACAATAAGTCCATTTTTAAGGCACCGAAATTACTTTTAGGTGTGTACACCAAAATTTATTGTTGATTTTTCTCAAATGCAGGGAGAAAATATCATAACTATATCGAATGGACAATTCTTCAAAATCCAACTCGTTCCATAATATTTCTCAAAGTCCATCACAGAGTTCTCCCTATCCATATCGAGACTTAATATTTACTTCAGATTTTATTTATATTTTCATTATCTAGCTAAATTTTTGTTTTCTATCCATGTCAATCAGCTTAATAAAATTTTAAATGCATACAAATTTGTAGATTCATGCAGATTTAGAATCGAGTTCAAATGGACAAAATATTCAAGCAGCTCCAAAACGTCGGAAGCTCTTATCAGTAGCGACATATTGCAAGGCACATTTGGTAGATGAAAATGGACAACCACTTCACCCTGTCAATTGTAATAGTATTGCATCTTTTAGCCACAATCCTAGGACAATGATGGTAATAATAATTGTTTGGTATATTAATGTAATTATTTCAATGTCAAACTAATTAATCATGCATTTTCAACATTCTTACTATTTGATATCATCGATTTTGTACTAATCATGTTCAAATATATTTTTTGAAATTATTAGGATTCTAGTGATGATGAGTGACCTACCTACCATCTTCCGTTGCACCCCATGACAATGTAAAATCAACAAAAGGTTGAATTAAGAGAAAAAATCGGAGAGGGGCGATAACAAGAATGGTTGAATTAACCACCTATTCAATTCCCACTATGTCCAGATTCACCAATTAGGAATGACTACAACAATAGTAGTTCTTCACAAGCTGGAAATGGAGGCAATCAAATAGAGGTTGGTATGGATGATTACTTAAGGGATATGACTGCCATGGAGACAATGTTGTTAGATGCATTCTAGAACGATGATCAACTAGGGGATGATCTCATATCGCTAACACCTTTTTTGAAAGCCTTAAATTTGCTTCCAACACCACTCTCTTTGGACCTGGCGGCCAGTCAAAGTCTACCTAGTTTGGGAAAATGATGTTATTGTATAACTTGAAAGAAAATTTTGGCTTGTCAAATGCATGTTTATCAAAAAATTTAGGCAAGTGATAACCATAAAGTCCTCCCTTATATTTTTAGAAATATAATCACACAATGAATATTACAAATGGTAAATTTTATGAACGTTAATAATTATATCGGAATTAATGTACATTTAATTGTCCATGATCACTAACTACATGTTATTCAAAGTTAAGGTTCTTCTGATTGATAATTTCTTGCCCAGTAGCTGCGAAGAGGCAAAGAAATTGTTGAAAATGTTGTGTGTTGAGTATATATCATATCATGCATGTCCAAATGATTATATTCTATATAGAGGATAATATGAAGACAAAGAGATATGTCTGAAATGTGGGCATGCCAAGTATGATAAATAAAAAAAAGAAGGGTAAATCACATGGTCCTCCTTTTAAGATATTGAGGCACATGCCTATAATCCCAAGGATTCAAAGGCTCTTTCATTGCAAAGAATTAGCTATGTCGCAGGGATAGCATGCCTCACACATAATTGAGTTGGGATTTATGTGAATCCCAACATATTGAATAGCCATGAAGCATATAGAGGATACATGGCCCAAAAAATTCAAGGATGAAGTACGAAGTCTACGACTCAGCATAGCCATGGATGGCATCAACCATATTCCCTCCATAATACCATTTATTATGTTTGGCCTGTAGTAGTGATCAATAACAATATCCCACCATGGTTGTCTGTGAAGACTGAACATCTTATGTTGGCTATCATAGTCCCTGGTAGAAGACAAGTGAAGAATATGGATGTATAATTACAACCACTGGTAGATGAATTGAAGGAATTATGGGATGGGTTAAATGTATATGATATATCAAGACCCATCGCAGCAGAGAGGAGTTTTACATTGTACGGCATATGTGCTTACAAAACACATGATTATCCATGATTAGGAGTTTTATCTGGTAAATTACATGTTTATTGATTTGTTTATATACATAACAATATTATTTCTCATATTAGTTATTTAATTCGTTGTAATTGTTCTGATCTTCATGATATTATTTAACGTGCCATGCATATAAATTGTATAAAATAATCTCCCAAGTCTTGTAACAAAAGGGTATCTTGGATGTAAATGTTGTGGACCTTCTCTGAAAGCTAGATGGTCCAATGACCTATGAAAGCTAGTGTATGACTGCTCTATGGTATTCCTCCCAGAAGAACACCCTTACAGAAGAGTAGCATCCTCTTTCAATGGTAAAAGAGAGAGAACCCAAAGGCCTCCAATAACGACATGAGCTGAATGGATCAGAGCATATGAGAGAGAGAAGGAGAATGATTTCATAGAAATGTTTGATTCAAATGGGGAGCTTATGGTCGATGATACAAAATTATTCGACACCTATGTTGAGAAATTTCCCACTGGGATGAAAAAGAAATCTATCTTGTATAACCTCCCATATTTGGAGCATCTTAATATTACCCACTTATTAGATCCCATGCATATATTTAAAAATGTGTCATCTTCTTTATGGAGGCACATATCATCGAAACAAAGTGACATATTGGCTGTTAGGAAATATATTATTACTTCAAAAAATAAAAAGAAACATTGGCCAAGACAATTATAAAGTACAAGATCAGAGGCAGGCATTGGTCCCTCTAATTCATGGTATTTAAAATAAGGTGGTGTCCCATGGATTTTGAAAAAATATGATCTCTCTTTGGCAAAGGAAGTTATTATCGGTGTGAGGGTGCCATATTCATACAGGTCTTCACTATGGCGCTGCTTCATTGTGGATGACCATTTTTGGGGGTTGAAATAGCATGAACATTTGAATCTTCTAAGAGTATGTATAATGTCAAAAGCATGATTCTATTATTTGTTATACTAATAAATTTTATCCCATGTGGGGATCATAAAACATAACTATTTTTGTATATTATTGCACGTGTTTATAACTTTGCAGTGTCATTATCATTTTTTTGTGTGTGGGCGTGTGAAACATGAATTCCCCCAAGACCTAAGACATGCCATATCTAAATTATCTGCATTTGTACGTTGGATCACGTCAAAGGAGATTCATGTGGCTAGCATTTCACGATGGCATCAAGAGATAGTTGAGATTGTTTGTATGTTTGAGAAGGAACTTCCGACGAGTTTAATGGAATTTCAGGTTCATCTTCTAATCCACCTAATAGATGAGGTTGAATTAGTTGGGGTGGTTTCTTGTCATTGGATGTTCTTCTTAGAGAGGTACATGAAGAAATTGAAACATTTTGTTCGACAAAGGGAAAAACCCAAGGGGTCTATGGTAGAGTGGTACATATCATATGATTCTTTCTATTATGCTAGTGAGTACATCAAGCAAATCAATAACAGACCAGGTGTAGTGATTTTGGATGATGAAAGGGATGAAGACAAAAGAGAAGGGGAGCTGCTCCAAATGAATGGAAAAAGGTGCATGATAAAGAGTAAGCGACTTATAATTTTTCAAATTTACACAAAGTTAATATTCATGTTGAACTTCGATATAATATATATTTTGATCTCATATGTACTATATGTCGGTTTTATTTCATCAACGAATGTAGAAATTGAAGGAATCAATAAATTCGTTCTTTACAATTCTGAAGCGACACAACCGTGGGTCGCATTGTACGAACAAAAGAGGATGAAATGGGATAGTGACAGGAAATAATTCAGATGGTTGAATGGTAGAAGTGTGCCTTATGCCGATCATTTAAAAGAAAATATGCCAAAATTATGCCCCAACAGTTAGGTTGTTGACCAAGCGAGAGAGAAATACGGTGCAACTACTCGTTACCCGCGTGATGAAGAGGATATGATAAACGTTGGGATTGGGTGTACCCACTCGGTAATAATTTATTTATGTATATTTGAAACTTAATAATGCACCTTTAAAATGTAATTACATCTATATTTCATATTTTAACTATTGGGTTATTATAAGACACATGACACTATGATTTTTTAACTTTTTTATATGTGCATTTGTTCCCATCTATGTGGGAAAATGGACACAATTTTCGTACTGAAAATGATGATGATGGACACATGACACAAGACTATGGAGTGGAAGTCGAGTTCGGTCAATCTAGTTGATATAGACACCGTGATCACGACCTAGTACGAGGGACGTTAGGTTACGTCGGAAAGATACAAGAGATCATTGAAGTGGATTTCTCTTCTTTCCAATGTGTTATTTTTAGGTGCAAGTGGTGGGACACCTTTGATCGGAATAATGTAAAGGAATATCGCAATAGTAGGCTGATATGTATCAACTCTAGAAAGATGTGGGATGAAGCTACGAAGCCCTATGTTTTTTTACCCAAATGTGTTGGATAGGGATTGGTGGTTCGTATTGAGACATGACCCTAGCTCAAAACATATTTTTGAGAAAAATAATGTTATCATGCCAAGCGAGATGGAAGATAATGAGGGTGATCATGAGAACCAAGAGTGATATGGTACATGTGTTATTTCATCATTTATACTTTTTAAGATTGGTTTTTATAAAGAAGAGGACTTAATTACCTTATAACTAAGACTCTCTTTTTTTCGAAACACTATAATATGCATTTTAAATTAATTGGTAATTTTCATTGTGTTAATGTTAAAATCAGTTCACTTGATAATTTTCAATTATGTTGATCTTGAAAACAATGGCGTAAGTTTATTTTTTATTTTTTGGTATGTAAGATCATAATAAAATAATGATAATTCTAAAGTACATGGATTTATTTGCATTATTTTCTAAACTTTATTATGTTACAAAAATTCATATTATTCTAGATTTATTATTTTACAATTATTTACAATTTTAAAAATTTACAAATTTAAATTTTTTAATAAAATAATTTTACATTAATACAATTAAAATTTTACAAATATTTTACATACAATTACAATTAAAATCACAATTACAATTTTACAATTTCACATACAATTACAATTACAAGTTTTACAATTATAATCATTTCACATTAATACAATTAAAATTTTACAAATATTTTAAATACAATTACAATTATAATTATAATTACAATTTTACAATTTCACATACAATTACAATTACAATTTTACAATTTCACATACAATTACAATTACAATTTCAGAATTTTACATACAATTACAATAATTTCACATTAATACAATGAAAATTTTACAAATATTTTACATACAATTACAATTACAATTACAATTTTAGAATTTCGCATACAATGACAATTACAATTTTAGAATTTTACATACAATTACAATTTTAGAATTTTACATAAAATTACAATTACAATTTTACAATTTCACATACAATTACAATTTTAGAATTTTACATACAATTACAATTACAATCATTTCACATTAATACAATTAAAATTTTACAAATATTTTACATACAATTACAATTAAAATGACAATTACAATTTTACAATTTCACATACAATTACAATTAGAATTTTAGAATTTTACATAAAATTACAAATACAAAAATTTTACAATTTTACATACAATTAAAATTAAAATTTCAATTACAATCACGACCTAATATTTAATAAAAATCATGATTTAATATTAAAAATAAACATCACGATCATGATAACCATCGTACAAACATCATATTCGACTAAAAAACACATTCAAATTCACTAACATCATCTAATCATCATGATCATGATCATCTAACAAAACATAAACATTGTATAACATCATCGCAACACAAACATCAAATACACATCTCATGTCAAATAAATGCTATCATATACACATCTATCTGCAAGTTTCACATTAAATGAACATATCTATCATGACCTAACATGACCTAACAATATACACATCATGATGATCACCAACATGTAAATTAAGTACAACTGCAACATGAACATAAAATACATGGACCATATATATATATATATATATATATATATATATATATATATATATATATATATAATTTAAAAAATATACAAATGTAATATAAATGTCAAATATCAGCTGGTGAAACATCAATAGTAGTACTAGTCGAGGCCTGCTTAGTCAATGGTGCAGCCTCGACAAGCTCAGATAGATGTCGATCATCACGTGCATGCTGATCTGGAGGTGCCTCATGCTAATCAGGATCAACTTCTTGCTCATGATGACTCGATGTGGATGGTCCAGCCTCCTCCTGATCATGACTACTAGATGCTGCAGGCTACTCATGATGACTCGACGTGGATGGTCCAGCCTGCTCATGATCATGACTGTTGATCGATGCTGAGGCTGCTCATCTGCGGCGCGAGGTGAACAATGATCACTCCCATGATCATGATCATCAGATGATGTGTCACTACTCGACTGTCAACATACTACGTCTCGACCATGCCTACGTCGAAGGGCCCTCCTCTGTTAGAAAATTAAATATTACAGAGCAATGCAACACATAAAATATGCGGAAAATACAATCACACAAAACACATAAAACCAGAGAGACACAGATATACGTGGTTCACCCAATTTGGGCTACGTCCACCCCGAACAGCCAGTCCTTCCTTTCTATTATCCAGCAAAATGAAGAGACAAAACCTACAGCAGATCCACTATAATATCCTCTGTTCTCTCTCACAATCTCCCTATCTATTTCCCGCTCAGAGAATACACATACCATGCGTAGCCGCAATAAAATACCCTCATAAAAGCGAGGGGTTGCCTTCTAGGGAAAAAAACCCTAAACTAAACATAACTTCTACCGTCAGATCATCCGCCTAATGAACGGCCCAGATTGACTAGAAATTACTATACTTTTACAAGGCAATTTTACATCTATTTTTGGCTTCGGGGGCGCTGCCCCCAAAACCCCCGCTGGGGGACCGCTAGCCCCCGGACCCCGCGAGGGGGAAAATTCCGCCCCGCACCCCCCCGCATGCAAGGGTGTACAATTTTCCTAGGGTATACATCCAGCTAGAACAAGGA
Organism: Pinus albicaulis; assembly: GCA_034641835.2. Classification (NCBI taxonomy): domain Eukaryota; kingdom Viridiplantae; phylum Streptophyta; class Pinopsida; order Pinales; family Pinaceae; genus Pinus; species Pinus albicaulis. The sequence continues at coordinate 697,742,621 of CM076578.1, forward strand.
TCTCTGAATCAGGAAGAAAATCAGGCTCCACACCCAACAATCTCCCACTTGGAGACTGATTGTAGCAACTCCACCGCTACTTCATTTGCTGGACAATGACTCCTCTTTGGACCTGGTTGTTCCTCATCTTCATCATCATCCTTGAAGACCAATTGAAACTGAGCACATTTTCAGTTTCTCCCTGGTTACAACTTTTGTTAGCATATCTGCAGGATTCTGGCTAGTGTGTATCTTTTCCAACTTCAACTCTCCATCTTCCAATACTGACCGTATGAAATGGTACTTGAGATGTATGTGTTTAGTCCTGGAATGAAATGCTGAGTTCTTTGAAAGATGAAAAGAACTTTGGCTATCACTGTATAACGTGCCCATATCATGCTTCTTACCCAATTCACCCATAAGCCTTTGTAACCAAACCATTTCTTTACTAACCTCTGTAGCAGCAACATACTCTGCTTCTGTTGTTGAAAGTGCAAAAACACTTTGGATTTTTGAAACCCAACTGACAGTTGTTCCACCTACAGTAAATACATATCCTGTAGTGCTCCTCCTGTTATCTTTGTCACCTACCATATCTGCATCAACATATCCCTGTAGAGAAATGTTTGAACCACCAAAGCATAATGCTTGATTTGTGGTACCTCTCAAATATTTGAGAATCCATTTTACTGCCATCCAATGTTCTTTTCCTGGTTTATTCATGTACCTTCTTACAACTCCCACTACATGTGAAATATCAGGCCTTGTGCAGACCGTTGCATACATTAAGCTTCCAACTGCTGATGCATATGGAACTTTAGACATATAATCCATGTCTTCTTGAGTCTTTGGGCACATCTCCTTACTAATTTTGAAATGGCTAGCAAAAGGTGTACTAACTAGTTTTGCATTGTGCATATTAAATATTTTCAACACCTTTTCTATGTACTCATTCTGAGACAATGTTAATTTGCGATTTTTCCTGTCTCTAGTTATCCTCATACCAAGGATTTGTTTTGCAGCTCCCAAATCCTTCATTGCAAATGAATTTTCCAATTTTCTTTTGAGCACATTTATTTCCTACATTTTAGATCCTGCAACAAGCATGTCATCTACATACAATAACAATATAATATAGCTGCCATCATTTTTCCTTTTTAGATAAACACAATGATCAGAGTGACATCTAGTATAATCTTGTTCAGACATAAACTTGTCAAATTTTAGATACCACTGCCTTGGAGCCTGTTTTAAGCCATACAAGCTCTTCTTTAACCTGCACACCAATTTTTCTTTCCCTTTTACCTCATATCCTTCTGGTTGCTGCATGTATATATCTTCCTCCAAATCTCCATGGAGAAATGTTGTCTTTACATCTAACTGTTCAAGATGTAAATCTTCCGCTGCTACAAGACTTAAAATAGTTCTGATTGAAGTCATCTTAACAATAGGAGAAAATATTTCATCAAAATCAATACCTTTCTTCTGTGAAAACCCCTTCACCACAAGTCTAGCTTTGTACCTCTGTTTTCCTCCATCTTCTTCCTTCAGCCTGTAAACCCATTTATTCTGCAATGTAGTTTTACCTGCAGGCAACCTGACTAAGTCCCAAGTCCGGTTATGCATTAAGGAGTCCATCTCTTCTTCCATGGCTAGCTCCCACTTCTTCCTGCTTTCAACCTGCATTGCTTCTTCATAACATTCAGGTTCACCAGAATCACTCAACAATAAATAATATAATGAAGGAGAGTATCGTTCAAGGGGTCTACTTATCCTGGTAGATCTTCTAACACCACTTTCAGGTGTTTGAGGTGCCTGTTGCTGTTGTGGTGGTTGTTGCTACTGTGGTTGTTGATTATTATCATTTTCAGGCACCTTTACTTTTTCAGTTATCTCATCAAGAACTGTGTATTCCTTGCTTTCTTTTTCCTGTTTATTTTCCTGCAACTGATTTTTATACAAGACCTTTTCATTGAATATTACATCTCTGCTCCTAATGATTTTTTGATTTTCATAATCATATAAGCGATAACCAAAATAATTAACACCATATCCAATAAAGGTACATTTCTTTGATTTTGCCTCAAGCTTTGTTCTATTTTCTTTATTAATATGGAAAAAGGCCTCACAACCAAATGGCTTTAAAAAAGAGTAATTTACCTTTTTACCTATCCATGCTTCCTCTGGAATACCACCATCCAAGGAACTTGAAGGCCCTCTGTTTATTAGATAAACAGCAGTATCTACAGCATCTACCCAAAATTGTAAAGGCAATCCTGCATGCAATCTCATGCACCTTGCACGCTCCATGATTGTTCTGTTCATCCTTTCTAACACACCATTTTCTTGTGGTGTTCTTGGAACTATCTTCTCTCTACGAATTCCATGTTTTGAACAGTACCTATCAAAATTTTTGCTGCAATATTCACCTCCATTGTCTGATCTGAGACACTTTAACTTCTTTCTTGTCTCAATCTCAACCAAAGCTTTCCATTTCTTGAAAGTATCAAATACATCAGATTAATTTTGAATACAATAAATCCAAGTTTTTCTAGTTTCATCATCAATAAACGTAACATAATAGCGAGAACCACCGAGAGATGATACCTGAGCAGGTCCCCATACATCTGTATGCACAAGCTCCAATTTTTCACTCTTCTTTTATTTCCCAACTCTGAGAAATATGACTCTCTTTTGTTTTCCATAAATGCAATTCTCACATAAATCCAAATCAACATTCTTCAAACCTGGCAACAAATTTCTTGAGTGAAGAATCTTCATCCCCTTCTCACTCATATGTCCAAGCCTATGATGCCATAGTGCTGCATCTGCTCCTTTGGAAGTTAAAGCATTAACAGAGTTAGAAATACCATTGCATAAATACAATGTACCAACCTTTTCTCCTTTTTCTATTACCAAGGCTCCTTTGGTGACCTTCCAAGCTTTATCTGTGAAAGTTGTCACACAACCTTCACCGCCTAACTGCCCTGTTGAAATCAGATTTTTCTTTAGATCTGGAACATGCCTTACCTCCTTTAATAGCCATTGGTTTCCATTCTGCTATTTCACAAGAACCTTACCCATTCCAACAATTTTACAGGGTTTATCATCACCCAAACGAACTTGTCCAAAATCTCCTTGAACATAGTCATGAAAATATTTCTTATCAGGTGTGGCATGGAATGAAGCCCCTGAATCTACAACCCAAGAATAAATAACATTTTTGCAAGAAAGAATCAAAGCATATTGTAACACATCACCTGTCACACTTGCTTCATGATTGTTTTCTAGCTGTGTGTCTCCTTCTTTTCCCTTCCGAGATCTACAGTATTTCTTTAGGTGTCCTTTCTTTCCGCATTTCCAGCACACTATTCCCGATCTGTACTTGGATCTGCCTTTCCTTGATTTACTGCGATATCCCGAGCTCTTTCCTCTTTCCATTCTTCTTCCCCTAGAATCTGCACTCAAAGTATTACCCGATGTCTCACCGGAGCTTTTCCGTCGCATTTCATCGCTAAGGATAGCACCGACAACATCATCAAACTTTAAAGTACTAGATCCAGAGACAGAGTTACTAATGGCCATAACTAAACCATTCCATCTTTCTGGCAATGAGCACAGAAATAACAGAGCTCTAACTTCTTTATCAAAGTTTACCCCTACAGAACTTAACTGACTGGTAACTGTATTAAAATCATTCAAATTGTCTGCAACAGATCCACCTTCCGACATCTTCATATTAAATAGTCGTTTCATAAGAAATACCTTGTTTGAGGCTGAGGTTTTTTCATATAGTTTCGCCAACGTCTGTATCAAACCCTCTATTGTTGTTTCCTTCGAAATATTGAAGGCGACTGACGCCGCAAGGCACAACCGTACTGTTCCGAGTGCCTTTCTATCGAGAATGTTCCATTCCGCGTCTGTCATGGCCGCTGGCTTCTTTGCTTTTCTGCTCAATGGTAGGTACAGATATTTCTGATACAGATAATCTTCCATCTGCATCTTCCACAGCGGGAATTTTTGGCCGTTAAATTTATCGACTCTAAACTTAGCATCTTCCGCCATTGCTCCCACTCGAACCAGGAAGCCTTCTTTCCTGCGAGTTTATCAGCCAAATATACCTTCGGCTCTGATACCAGTTGTTAGAAAAATAAATATTACAGAGCAATGCAACACATGAAATATGCGGAAAATACAAGCACAAAAAACACATAAAACCAGAGAGACACAGATATACGTGGTTCACCCAATTTGGGCTACGTCCACCCTGAACAGCCAGTCCTTCCTTTATATTATCCAGCAAAATGAAGAGACAAAACCTACAGCAGATCCGCTGTAATATCCTCTGTTCTCTCTCACAGTCTCCCTATCTGTTTCCCGCTCAAAGAATACACATACCATGCATAGCCGCAATACAATACCCTCATAAAAGCGAGGGGTTGCCTTCTAGGGTAAAAAACCCTAAACTAAACATAACTTCTACCGTCAGATCATCCGCCTAATGAACGACCTAGATTGACTAGAAATTACTATACTTTTACAAGGAAATTTTACATCTATTTTTGGCTTCGGGGGCGCTGCCCCCGAAACCCCAGCCGAGGGACCGCTGGCCCCCGGACCTCGCGAGGGGGGACAATTCCCCCCCCCCCCCGTGTGCAAGGGTGTACAATTTTCCTAGGGTATACATCCAGCTAAAACAAGGATCTCTGAATCAGGAAGAAAATCAGGCTCCACACCCAACATCCTCAACCGCGCCACTAAGATGGTAGCTACTATGACATGCCACATCATGGTAAACATATCACGTGGCATACCTCTCCACATCGATTTCATCGTATCATTGACATGTATCTCTCTAATAGTGGCCATCCCGACTCCCTCCTCCACAAGCAGTCAATAGAGTTAGTCACCGAACTCCATCCTAAATCTAGTGTCAGGCCTATGCCTCACACCAGGTGGTATCTGTGCAACATGAGGACCAGGTTTTTCTACACCGACCTGATCCTATGCATCTGCCATCTCCTGATTTTCATCAAGATCTACACCTAGATAATTTGGTGGCGGTGGCATCTCATCGCCATCAAATGACCCAATATGTACAATATATATATATATAAGCACACAAAAATAATTAGACAATTTCATTAAACAATTAAATAAAAACAAGTTAAAGAACATGCTAAAATAAATTTAAAGAAAACACTAATATTACCTCTATCATCCGGCGGCTCATCATATGTGAAGAGGATGTTGGCACACCCTCGCCAATCCAAACTAGCATACGAACAGGGGACCAGAATGAAGGCATGATCATCAACACTAGCTAGCAACTCCAGTGCATCATGTGATATCCTCACAGAAAATTCTGACTTGCCCCTCTTGGGCATCATCTATCCCCACATCTGCATTCGTACATGTAGCATCGGCCTACGAGGCTGCCGAACAAAATTAGGCCTCGACTCTAGAAACCTCTCAAAAAATAAACAAAATATCTCTGAAGCAAAAGGGAATATGACCCTCCCTTTTTCCTAAGCATGACATCTATCTAAAGCTGTACAGAATTGCCGCAAAAAAATCACAGACCACCCCACAATTCATGGCACCTGTAATAAAGAATCAACATAAAATAAAATATGGCAACTAATGTGTTGCCTGTCATTGGTATGGTGTGCAATGGTCAAAATTAGTAATGAAAGGCACTTCACCTCCTCTCCACCAAATGAATCAATACGTAACTAACCACCGAAGACCTGAAAATCTACAGAAGACAGTATATCGGCGCTAATGTATCTCCGGGAGTACACCAACTGGCTCCCTATTGCATAGCCGACGGGGACCTCTAGGAATAAGGGAAAATACTACCATCTCCTTGATAGGCCGGTAATAAAATAGATGTTCTCAGTGGGCACGTATCACTGGTTAGGACCAACCTTGAAAGCCTGTCGATGGGCCTTCCAACTGAAGATAAGTTGTCGCAATAATGCACCATGGCCCTTCACAGATGTAGCCTCCTCATAGAACTTGAGGAGACATACCTCCCTTAGGAGTGCCTGGGTGGCTGTTGTAATAGGGTGAGGGTACATATCTCTCTCCCTTTCTCATTCTTCCCATAGGCGAACCACGTTATATTGGTCTGCCATATGTTCATGTTGTTCCCTCTCTTCTCTCCTTTGACATCGTTGAATGATTCACATATTAAATAATTTTTTTTTATTAAATGAGACATCTATTTACAAATATATATATATATATATATATATATATATATATATATATATATATATATATATATATATATATATATATATATATATATATATATATATATATATATATATTCCTTTTTTGAAAAAAAAAAAACAATCGGTGCGCCTAAAAAAACAGGCATACACTGGTACCGCTGCCTCTATTTTTATCGCGCACTGGCCGCGGTGCGCCTGGAAATTTTCAGCGCATAGGACAGCATGACATGTACATTCTCAAGCAGTGTGTTGACTAAAATATCCATCCCAAGTCAGATAATTCTGTCAACGCACCGCCAAACATCAATTAATGGTCAACAATGTCGTCGTTTAATTGATCGCACCATTGACTATGTACAAATTCGGGAGGGTGGTGTGCTGGCCAAACTACTCGCCCCAGGCCGGATAATTTCATCAACGCACCTCACTCCTAGAATCATTACATGGTCAACAGTGCGGTGGTATAACCGACCACACCGTTGACTATGTATCCGTATCGGGAGGGCAGTGCGCTGACCAAACTTTGCGCCCCGGGGCTTATAGTTTAGGCAATGTACCGCCCTCCTAACATCACTACATTGTCAACGATGCGGTAGTTTACATGACCACACTATTGACTATGTCCAAGTTCGAGAGGGCGGTGTGTTGCCAAAATATCTGCTCCAGGGCACAGATTTTGGTCAATGCACCGCCCTCCTGAACTTGGACATGGTCAACGATGTGGCTGGATAATCGACTGCACCGCAATTTATGTAATTTAAAAAAAACACGGTGTGTCATTTCGTATCGCACCATATTTGGTGCAGATACCGTTAGCATCGGTCGCGATGCGACCTGTAAATTTATAGGCAGCACCATGAACCGGTGTGAGCCGAACGACTCGAGCGCACTGTGCGGGAAATTTTTATTTTTTTTAAATGGTGAATTTTAATTTATTTTAAAAAACTAATTGTCTAAAAAGTTTAATTATGGAGAAACAAGTAAACTACCTATACATTTGGGCATCAAGGAGGCATATTTGTTGTAGAATTTGTAAAACTAAATTTTCCCACCATTTTGCAAAATTCAAAATCAAGATGGTGGGCAATGGATGATAGGAGTGCATGAAATGGGAGCACCGATGGAAAGGTGCCTCACACAAGGTAAATTCACACCAGTGCTTGAGAGCTCTGGAGCATTGAAGAAGTGAAAAATGAGGATTTTTGGCTGTAATTTTTTTTTATTTAACCTTGTTCCGGTGCGCGGGTTTTAAGGCGCACCAGGTGGTTTCTTCCAACCGCGCGCGGGTAGGTTTGTATGGAGAGTACTGTGTCTTGGTGTGCCAATTTGTAGTATGCACCAGTGCATTGCAGCGGTGATTTTCTAGTGGAACACACCGATGTAGTGTAGGATGAGAAACACACTGGACAAAAAACATCCACAAAAACCTCCACCCGCCAACCTCCTCTAGTAACCTCCGCTACAAATGGATATTTGGGCTATCTTTATAAGGTGTTCCTCAAAAAAATCCTCTAGAGGGTATTTTTCTTGTAGCGTTGGAGTGCAGATCAGAGTTGGCAGCAGTGCAGAGTGCATGGATGTAGATGTTAACAACGCAGAGAGTCCAGTAGACATGTGTAGTAACTAGCAGCAGTCAAAATACTCTAATGACAGATGCATTATATTGGTTTACTTGTTTGGAGGCTATTTAGTTTTATAAGTGTTGCATGCAAAAGTTACATATACAAGAAACACTAGAGAAGTGTTGCATGCAAGAGTTGCATGTGCGAGAAACACTAGAGAACTGTTGCATGCAAGATTTGCATGTTGCATAAAAGAGTTGCATGTGCGCATGCAAGGACATTCCAAGGTACCAGATCAGGACAGATTGATTTCTTTCTTGTTGAGAGGGAGTGTTGAAGTTTGCAACAAGAAAAAATGAACTTGGAATCCAGAAACAACATGACAACACCTACATTAGTGTGGGACCACAATTCATGTAGTGATGAGTCCTAGCAATACATTAGTGTGCAATTCAATTTATTTAATAAATTGGAAATGTGTCAAATTTAATTTTCCCTTAATTAAATTGGACAATAAATTGTAATATTATCTCATAAACACTTTTAATAGTTAATTGATAGTGATAGACTCAGTTATCTCATGAATTTCGAGATGGGGGTAGTTGGCAAGGCATGCAGAGTGATTCTATGTGTTTTAGAGTTCAAGTTGCAGTTAAGTGCATGAGTTTAATGCATTGAAATCAGTTAACTCAGTGAAGTGAGTTAAAGTCAGTTGAACTAGTTGTAACTGTTTGTTGCACTAGTGAGAGATCAAGTGAATTGAATCAGATTTAATTCACATGCAGTGATATGCCATGCAACTGATGATTTACTATTAACATTTTCATGCATATCAGTTCCAGTGGAGACCCAGTTGAGACAGAGGTTAAAGGGAAGTTGACTATCATTTGTATTATTAGCAAACTTCCCGGATGAAGTTAATACACCACAGGATTGCCCATGATACTTGCACATTTGAGAAAGACTGAAATTCCTAAGGAATATGGTTTTCATTCCTCATGAATTGAGTGAGCAAGGTAGGCTGAGAATTGGCTAAGTGTTGGCCTGATTTTTTCAGGATCAGTGTGAGGAAATTAGCAAAGTTCAGGAGACTCTTGTGAGAAAAGTGCATTGTAATTGTTTCATGATTCCTTGGTGAATATACAGTAGAACATAGAGGGGTTTTGAGCATAAATCTTTCCCCGAGAAAATATTTTTGTTGTGGTTTGATTTGTTTCTTTTACTTGTTGTGATTGGCAATCATGTTTATTTTCCGCAATTAATTTGTAGAAGGATTTAGTATCTAGATTTAGTACATTGCTTGATCAGATTGAATCCATTGATATATATATGTTTGTATAATTTCTACAAGGAGGATGCCTTGGAAGGTTGCAACATGACAAACCCTCATTGTTGGCGCCTCAGGTTAAAAGTGATTTTTATGTTTCATGTTCTCTTTATGATGATGATTTCGATGCTTTTGAGAAAAATACTACAGGAATTGTTTCAAAATTTATGAATAAAATGGGCTATCAAGGAAAATACCCCGACATTAATGACCAGGGCATTGTGAATCCCATCAAGTTGGAGGAATTCCCTCACTATGAAGGATGTGGTTATGTCAGGAATGAGATTGGATAATGCTCCAATAAAACCAGTCACCAATCAACGAAGGATGTTGGGAGCACATCACAACATTCCAGTGATAGTGATGATTCCACGGTAATTTATCTTCATTATGGATGCACCATGAAAAACCATTCAATGAAGGTATGAAAACTTCGGAAGAGAGAAATTTTGCAGCCACTGCCAAAAAGGGGGACACCAAAGAGCCACATGTTGGGAGCTCCATCCAAAGCAACGACCGAAAGAGGACAAGAAAGAACATGTAAAGGAACCACTTAATGAAGTTTATCAACAAGAAAGCCAATTCTAGGAAGAGATCCCATTCACCTATTTGAGTAAGAAATGGGGAGCCATTTTAAGTAGTTGAAGATGGCCACCTTTTGTAAATAACTTGTTGCAAAATTATTGTAAAATTAATGAATTTTTTTCCATCACTTATGAATGCAACATGGTGACATTTTTGGCCTTTTTAGTTGATAGTTTGGGTATTGGTTTCTATTAATATTATGACTTAAAATTGACCAATGAGTGTGCTATAAACTCTTAGCAAGTATGGTATTTTTTTGGGTCGTGTTTGGTCTTGTAAAAGAACATTTATTTTGCAAGTTGTACTACAGGTTTGCATAGGATACAGGTGTTGGGTCATCACTTATGGCTTCGAAGTACAAAGGTGAAGAAGAAGGAAGTGAGGCATGTTGGCGCAGTTGTTGTGCATATGAGAGATTACAACATATTTTAGATTGTGTATATCCTCTTGGAGGACCAAAAGCTCCTTAGTGGGGAAGAATGATCTAGGGAAAATTTTTCAAATTCCTTAAAACTCAACGAAGCCTATCTTTAATCAAACATCTCGTCATTTTGAATCCAACAATGTGAACGACACCTCAATCTAACATCATATGCAAAATTTATATCCCCATGAAGTTTTCTTGAAATAACTAATATTTTTGCAGGCATGACCCACAGGCTACCACATGGTAACTGATGTTAGAAGTATGGATGATGATAGTACTCATATAGTTGTTGATTTCAACATGATGAAATTTTGGTACGGTCAACAATAAGACAATCAGGGGGTGACATATGGCAAATGATGTCAGTAGCATAGTCAACGGTACAGATGAATCAAGATGCATCATGTGGTCCCCAGTTGGAAGTTGGTTCATTTTTCTTAACGAAGCAATGTTTTGGACCTTTGTGGTTGACAAAAGCGACCAAATTGTGGCCTACTTAATTTTCCTAGTTGGGATTTGGTCCTTTTCCTTAATGAAGCAATGTTTTAGATCTTTGCAGTGGAAAAAAGCGACCAAATTGTGGCCTACTTAATTTGCCCAATGGCCTCAAAAAAATACAACGACAACCTTTTACGGTATTGTAAATTTGAATTCAAAAAAAATATAGCGGTCAGCAGGTGGTTAAACCCCGCCGACTTGACTCATAATATATTTGTGTGTGTGTGTGTGTGTGTGTGTGTGTATCTCTCTCTCTCTCTCTCTCTCTCTCTCTCTCTCTCTCTCTCTCTATATATATATATATATATATATATATATATATATATATGTGTGTGTGTGTGTGTGTGTGTGTGTGTGTGTGTGTGTGTGTGTGTGTGTGTGTGTGTCTATATATATATACACACACACACACACACACACTATTGATAGGTATTTAACTTGCCTAGAAGTTTCACGGGTTCTACTAGTCATACCAAAATAAACGACACATTATATTAAATTCCAAAAATTTATGGCCAACCATAAAAAAAAATTATATTAAAATATATGCAACATACAGGTCACCCGAGGGTCGAACACGTGACCTCCACGCTGGCCAACGGCCCCAACTTGTCACCATAACCAACGCGTCAGGTGGTGCTTTCTTATTCCTCCCATTGAAACATTATCTAAATAACGATCTGCTCAACTGTCGTGGTAGAAGGCCACGTGGCAGCGTGTTTGGTGCTAAATTGTTCTTAAAGAATCATTTTAAACCTTTACACATTAAATTTTCAACCTGGGATTTCTTCTTTTTATTGCAAGGTTGTTCGCACAGTTGGTGCAAGAGTAGTGTTAAATTACTTTGATCTAAGTAAAACTAATGAGAAGAAGAAACTAAGAAATCAAAGGAACAACAAAAGCTTCACTCACTTTCTATATTTTAAATCGTAATCAAACTGATAACAAAATTAAGTTAAGTCCTATGCAGAAACCAAAGAGTAATTCAAGTTGTTTCCAAGAGAATGATAACTTGCTATTAAAGGAAATAAGATGCATTTATCAGAAAAACGCTAAGTTCTTTAAAGCTGACAATTCACACTTGCTATGGAAAATAATAACCAAGAATAAAAATGTAAAGTAAATCTTCACTAAAATTGCTTGCAAACAGTAACATTAAATCTAGAAATAGTAACTTTAATCTACGAAACGATTAATCATTGAAAACTGATTAATAGTAATAGAAAGTTACTAATAATTAAAAATGTAATAGTAATACATAGGAAGACAGTATCTGCTCCAGGACTGGGCCCACAGTCTTTGGAATTTAACCGTCTTGTAGTTAACTCAATGCACTAGATTAAAATTGAATCGTTGAAGTCTTCATTAATATGCAATAGTAAATTACAAGAGAAGTTTACAAAAATTCAAGACAGTCTGTTTCTCCAATCTCGCTTACAAAATTGTAGGAATAATTATTAACATTTACTGAAGTTTAATCCTACTTTTATATTACAAAATTGTTATAAATTCGAAATGATAAATCTATCCTGAGACTCGAAAGATTCTAAAGATTCTTAATTCATGTTGTGAAATATGTAACATCTCCATCGGAATAACAAGCCACGATCCTCTTCCCAATCCTCTCATGTGTATAAAGCACCATTTCATGTTCATAAAGCCACAAATAGTCCAAACGAACTTCCTATTGCGCGACCTAATTTAGCTATTCAAGGAAAAATAGTCAGCATCAAATATTCCCTTTCGTAATATTGACCCAAAACATGAGTTAATAATGTCTTTGAGGCTTGAATTGATCTATTAAGGAGATAAAATGGATAATATTTATTAGCTCCTTTCTAGAACTCTTTAGCACTCAAATTATTATAATCTATGTTCAAAAGGCTTGAGAAACTAACTATCAATTAAGGAAATAAGGTGAAGAATTATACTAATTCAAAGGCCCAACATCACCCCCAACTTACCTTTCTGCATCTCCTCATGCAAAGAGATGGCTGGGATGAAGTAAGGTTAGAGAGTAGGCCGTGGGGGGGGGGGGGGGGGGAAGCTCTCCAAAGTTTCTAAATCTAGCCTACTTCTGATTTCCTGGAATGATACAAACTTACCTTCTTTTGATAGCTCATATTCAAATTTATAGTCATCCGGGGGGTGCCAAATTATAGGGCATTTGTACCTGCATCCAATCCATTTGGGACCTTCATCTAGGACCAATTGAGCATATTATCGTACCCTACTTGTTGCAGCTTGAAAATTCCTTAAGATGAAAGGTTATTTGTTCTTGACTTCATTAGATGACATTCTCCATAATTTTTTAGAAAGCTATAAGTCTTCCACCCTAATATCCTAAAAATATTACAACCCTGATTTTAAAACAACTTTATGGATAGGTATTAAAGCAGTAATAATGCTAGGATTCTCCATAAAATTGTTTTGTTTAATAAGTGTGCGCAGAGGGATTTTTGGCTCTCCCCTGACCCAAAGTTCAATGCCTTCTTCTCTTCTTTGGAATTGTTATAAGCTTTGGACCACTTTATTTAATTTCTAGCGAAATAAATGAATTCTTGAAATTGTATATCTTCAATGAAGGGAACAAGATTTTCTTCTACCTGTTCCTCTAAAAAGAAATTGTGCATATATAAATAACATAAGAGATACATTTTGTTATGATCCTGTTGATGAAAAGTATTAATGAAATCAGAAACATTCTCGTATTCATAAGGCTGGCCAGACTGAATGGCCTTGATTTTGAGAAAAATATATCGTTCTAATAAAAACAGTGCATAATTTTTAGTTGGAAATTTGCAAGAAAAGACATCAAAGTAAATGGAATAGAATTCCTTTGTATGTTCAAGGGATTTCTCAAGCTGGCATTTTTACAGTATTCACCTTTTTCTTTGTTTCTCTTAGTTTAGCATATATTCAGTGATCGTTAATTCTTTGATCTTTTGCAGCAGTTCTTGATGCTCCTTTCGGGGCATCACCTCTTCTCAACATCGTGTCAAGGTTTCTTGTTGTTCTTCCATCTCTTGTTTAACACCTGAATGGTATAATTTACAATGAGAGGGGTGTAAAGGGGTACAATATCTATATGTGTGCTCCTATTCATAAGAACTGATGATTCTGTTTGAGTACTTAATTCAATAGTCATCGCACTAATGATCAATACTTTTGGGCTAGTATGTGTTCCCATGGTAACAACAAGGGTTTATTCTGTCTGAGTTTCTGTGGATACAACAATGTTGGTTTTATTTTAATTTTTTTGGGTCTCTTTCTTTTCTTTGTGGTATATTTGAAACTTTTTGTTTCTCAACCACTTCCTGAGTTGCTGCACTTTTCTTTGTCATTTTCTATTTTCTTTTTTTAGAAATTATGCCTCGTGACCGGTTTTCTTGCTTCTTTTCTCAACAGGATTTTTTGTCTGAACAACTGAAGAAGAGGGGGAAGAAACAATAATCTCGGGCCTTTCGATCACTAATTCTTCGGTTGCAGTAGTAGTTACAAGTTCTGCATAGCCCTCATTAGAATGGGGAATATTGGAAAAATCAATATTGATCTCTTGTCCCATGGGAGATTGTAGAGTTGCTTCTTCTGGGGGAGAACACGGTTCCATGATGGTTGCAATGGATTCTACGGAATGCTATGGAAGAGAAGTATCTGTGGGGTCTCCCGAGGGCTCCAGGATGACAGTAACTACTGAATTGGAAGGAGAAACAAGAAAATTGGGCATCGGGGTTTTTTCCGGTGGTTTTTCCAAACAACTCGCAGCTTCCTCGGATTTTTTAGAATTAAAATTTGTTCATAATCCTTTCAATATCTGGGACACTTCTATTTCATGTACTTGGGGGGAACCTTCTTGATGAATTTTTTGTATGTCAGGAAGTCTCTCGGATGTAATTTCTTCCATTGGTTGTTCAATAGATCTTGTAGAACTAATTTTTTTGATATTCTGGATGACCTCCTTCATTTAGTAGGTAGAGAGACCAAAAGGGAGGTTTCTCTCTTCTCTGCCCTGGTTGGTTGTTGCGAAGCTGAGGTCTAGGCTTGTTCCTATGTAATTTATTCCTCTACCCTGTTATCCTCCTCATTTTCTAATGTTTGATTAGGTTCTGCGAGAGGTATTCCAATTTCCAGTATAACTTCAAAGTTTTTGTAATATTCGAAAATAGGGAAAATCTACAATGTTAGGAATATGTTATAGTATTCCTAGATTGGAGATCCAGCAATATGTAAACACAAACTGGAAATAGAAATGAACAACATCATACCAAAATGTATGGAAACCATGGAGCCATTTTATTATACATATCAACATCAAATGAGTACAATAGAAGTTTGCATAACTCAAATAAGCAAGGCAAATGAGCCTCCCATGAATACATATGCCAAAAGATGGAATGTTGCTACATAACAGAGTGTCTATGGATCAAAACTGCGTAGTCATAGATAAAGCACTACTATAGGAAATAGAAAAAATCATATATCTGCATACATATGGCTCATACAATAGTGGGAGAGAAGATCTAAGCTCCTAAAGACTATTTCAAGTCAATCCTGGAAGGATTGGCTGAAATATGTAAAACTGCAGAAATGCCGGAGTTGCAGGGTAGAAACTGGAACTAGATGGAGATGATTGAAGATGCTACATTAGATAAATAAACCTCCTCCAATGATCTCTCAATTGAAAGGTTGATCCTATCATTGAAGATCTCACCCTCCAATAATCCCGCAAGCCCTCACTGCAATTGCACACTGAAAATAACGCAGTCTAGAGAAGGGATTGCGCTGTAGGTGAAAGGGAATGTGTTGGCCAAGTGCCAAAATCTGCAATAAGCTCCAAAATCTTCCTCACTGGTGTTCCAAAGGAAAGAAAGCTTTCTCCTTTTAAAAACAAGCCCCAGAAGTGGTTTTTTCAACCCTCCACTGCAACACCCTGCAACACAATGTTTCCTGCTACAGGAATAATGCTGTAGCTGGAGGAGGAAGCTTGGCTTGAAGCCTGAATGTGGAGAAATGAAGTGCAATCTCCTTCAAGAGGCCTCCCTTGAAAGGAGAAGGAATTCCTAAATAGGAAATCCTTGTGCTAAGCAGCACTACAACTCTGCTAAAAAGCAGGAGAATGCACAAAGTCTGAACAGACCAAGAAATCAATAATACATAGCATGAATAATAATGGCTGCCTTGCCCTCCTTTAAACAAGTGAAAGCCATCTCTCCATGGGTCCCACTCATTAGGGTTTTCCTTCACCAAATAACTCTCTTCCCATTCATACTGCGTTGTCTATCAAAGTGTTCTCCACCTCCTATCCCAGCGTTATTGACTTGGTCAAACATGACCTTGTCTCCATGAAAATGCCCTCTTTCACACTTGAGGGTGTGAAATCCTGCTCTTATGAATGTCCCCTTTCATACTATGAGGGATTTTATTCATTATTTTGCAATGTATGGGCCTCCTTACCCATTTATTTACCTCCTATGTGTAAACAACAAAATTTAATATTCCATTTAGCGGTGTGCTAAAGTGGGAATATTACAGTCCTCCCCTCCCAAATGTTACTTATCCTCAAGCAACTGCAAATATAAAACTGAGGGGCCTTCTTGAGGCATGAGTTCTGATATAAGTTGGGATCTACCATCCCCATATGAACCTCCCATCCCCAAGAAATCAACCATATAAAATGAGTTACCTCCCAACATGGCAACTCATACAAATTATCCTCCACCTTGAGCTCCTGCAATGTAGGTGGGCTAAAAATCCAATCTTGGTAGACAAAATAGTCTACCCCACACTTTCCTCCTCTCCACTTAAGATAAGTGTAGAGTGTGTGTTGATCCTGGGCTGCAATAATGTTTCCTTCAAGTGGAAAGAAGAAGATTGGATCCTCAAAGATCTCCTCTCCAACGTTATGAATCATGTTGGCCCAAATATCCCCATATATGATGAGTTGGAAATCATCATCATATGGCATCACATAAATCATATGGCTCACCTCATAAGGAAACAAATGTTTTTCTATGGTTGCCATACCATCTCCCATTTTCCCCTTAGAACATGTAGTGCAAAAAGTGTGGGGAACTTCTCCCTCAAAGAACACATCCACCCAATGTGTCTCTCCGCTAATTATGCTCCCAATAAAATCAATAACAATAGCAATAAAGGGAACCATAATGAGAAACATTCTTGCTGCCATATGTAGTAATGGAGAAGGAAAATGGTCCCTCAAATGAAACCAGTGCAAATTGACCCTCAACTGCAATAGAGAATGACAAAGAGTGTGGTTTCCCAACCACTTTGTTGCTACCCCATTCTCCTCATGTGTTTGGAGAAAGTGAATGATGTATTTTGCAAGGTGAGTATGTTCTCCACGCGAAATATCCTCCCCAAATCCTCCTAGGGAGTGATCATCTATAGTGGCCTTAAGTAGACCATGAAATCTAGAAGGAAGAATATTCCTCCTTTGAGAAAATTCCTGCACATATATGGTTAAGAGATGCATACATATATACAAATTACTATGCAAATCAACAATACCCTTACCATATGTCTTGCTCATACAAATGGAGTGGCTCATAGATGAGTCTCCTCTCATCCTCAAAGATAAAAGAGTTGGTTGTGCTAACTCCTCCATATCCATATGATCCATGCATCTCCTCATATGTTGATATATCTCCTCCTCAAAACCCTTCCAAAAATACCCCTCCATGATGGTGTGGTATGCTCTCATAGAACAAGTGTGGCTGAAAAGGAAATCCTCATTAGCTGCTTGTAGAAACTTCTCCTTGAGCTTGGAAGCTCCGGATAAGAATATCCTACCATGATAGTAGATGACCCCATCTCTGACTGAATATCCCTCCTCATGCAACTGGTTATCCAATATCATGCAAGTGAAAATATCCTTCGAATACTCCACCAACAGCTAGGAGTTCCAATATGGATCTATCCTCCATAGTGACAGTGTTGATGATCTCTCATGAAGAACATCTGTCATATGGTCATCCTCCTCTTTGACATCTCCCATGCCAAAGATGGAAGTTGGAAGGTTGCTATCCTTACCTTGCTGCTTCTGCCACAACGTAGAATCTGAAATGAGAGTGGGTAAAGATGATGTTGAGATAATGCCTCTCTCCTCCTTGAGTCTACCCAAGACTCTCAGTGCTGTACAATGACCTCCCAAGGTCTCCACTCCTCTGAAATCAATGAATGGTGCCTCAAAATGTGAAGGATCTCTCATCATTTGCTGATCTGGTGGTCTCCTTGGTGAAATGTCTCCATGCAATGAGACATCGTCATCAAGAGTAGACTGCATATATGAATGGACAGATTTGTCCCTGTTGTCACTGCGCAATCCAGTCTCCCTCTTAGGTGCATCAACCTCATGAAATAGATAGGGTTGTGAGATCCTCATCACATGATGCTGGTCATCCTCCCTATCCCCTCCTTGTAACTCCATAGTTCCACACCTCATCATCAATGGCACATGTAAAACATGAGTTGTGCCTTGATCTCCACACATGAGATCATGGGGACTTCCTTGTAAAGATACAAGAATCCCTCTAGTTGGAGCAAGAGCTCCTCCTTCCTCTGCATGAGGTGCTAGATCAACTCCATATCTGACAACGTTGTTGGCCTTAGCCTCCTCAACATGCATGGGAAACCCTCCAATGATTGGATCATATTTTGGAAAAGGGGTCTCCTTGCCTTCTTGTGCCAAAATACAAGATGAAGGTCTTGCCTCCAGCAAAGTATAATGCAAGATATCAGCCTTCTCTATGGTTTTCTGAAGTGGTTTTGAGTCTATGGTTTCCTCCATCACATGCAAGGGTTTTTCTTGTTTAAATTTGTTTGTCTCCTCCACATGTGTTTCAAAATTCTTCCTACCAAATATTTCCACCAAAGTTTTAATGAACTTTGCATAGGAAGAAGTATTTTCATTCTTTAAATAAAAGGACTCAAATATCCACCATGCATATGCCTTACCTCCAAAATGGAGCGCTACTACCCTAATGGCTTCATCTTCAGAAATTCGATGCTTCTGCAAGAAGGTGTCTAGCTCCTCCACCCAATTCCTGGCTGAACAAGTAGGTGAACCATCAGAGGTAGATAGAAGAAATCTACCCACATTATATTTCTTGCTCCTCCTCACTTTGATCTTGCAAAACTCTGGAAAAGTGATATGATCTCTAAAATTCTGAGTTTGAGATTCATACTCATGCAAGAAACCACTAAGAGTTCCCCTCTTAGGCATTCCTTCTTCTTCTCTCTCCCTCATGGCCAAAATGGGCATGTGATTGCGTTGTGCATCATAGAGTGTGGCTACATGCTCACACTCCCCATAAGAAAATCTATAGTTTGATTCAAATTCAAACCCTCTTGGATATTCTTTACACGTCTCCTCCCTCACTTTCTTGAGATCTACATGAATGCTCTACAAAGTTTGAGACAGAAACTTTGGAAGTTTCTCCTTTTTTCTTCCTCCAAAGAATGGAGTCTTATTTTTCTTCATCTCTTCTTCTTCTTGTCTTTTGAATAGCATAGTGGCAGAGATCCATAGGCTGTGCCAGAAATATGCTTTGATACCACTGTAATATCCCAAAATAGGGAAAATCTACAATGTTAGGAATATGTTATAGTATTCCTAAATTGGAGATCCAGCAATATGTAAACAGAAAATGAAAATAGCAGTGAACAAAATCATACCAAAATGTATGGAAACCATGAAGCCATTTTATTATACATATCAGCAGAAAATGAGTACAATAGAAGTGTGCATAACTCAAATAAGCAAGGCAAATGAGCCTCCCATGAATACATATGCCAAAAGATGAAATGCTACTACATAGCAGAGTGTCTATGGATCAAAACTGCACAATAATAGATAGAGAAATACTACAGGAAATAAAAAACATCATAGATCTACATACATGTGGCTCATACAATAGTGGGAGAGAAGATCTATGCTCCCAAAGACTATTTCAAGTCAATCCTGGAAGGATTGGCTGAAATATACAAAACGGTAGAAATGTCGGAGTTGTAGGGTAGCAGCTACAACTCAAGAACTGGAACTGGATGGAGATGACTGAAGATGCTGCATCAGATAAATAAACCTCCTCTAATTATCTCTCAAGTGAAAGGCTGATCCTATCACTGAAGATCTCACCCTCCAATAATCCTGCAAGCCCTCACTACAATTGCACACTGAAAATAACGCAGTCTAGAGAAGGGACTATGCTGTAGGTGAAAGGGAATGTGTTGGCCAAGTGCCAAAATCTACAATAAGCTCCAGAATATTCCACACTGGTGTTCCAAAGGAAATAAATCTTTCTCCTTTGAAAAAAAGCCCCGGAAGTGGTGTTGTCAACCCTCCACTGCAACACCCTGCAACACAACGTTTTCTGCTACAGAAATAACGATGTAGTTGAAGGAGGAAGCTTGGCCTGAAGCCTAAATGTGGAGAAATGAAGTGCAAGCTCCTTCAATAGTCCTATATTGAAAGGAGAAGGAATTCCTAAACAGGAAATCCTTGTGCTAAGCAGCACTGCAACTCTGCTAAAAAGCAGGAGAATGCACAAAGTCTGAACAGACCAAGAAATCAATAATACATAGCATGAATAATAATGGCTACCTTGCCCTCCTTTTAAAAAGTGAAAGCCCTCTCTCCATGGGTCCCACTCATTAGGGTTTTCCTTCACCAAATAACCCTCTTCCCATTCATACTGCACTGTCTATCAAAGTGTTCTCCACCTCCTATCCCAGCATTATTGACTTGGTCAAACTTGATCTTGTCTCCGTGAAAATGCCCTCGTTCACACTTGAGGGTGTGAAATCCCACTCTTATGAATATCCCCTTTCATACTATGAGGTATTTTATTCATTCTTCTGCAATGTATGGGCCTCATTACCCATTTATTTACCTCCTATGTGTAAACAACAAAATTTAATATTCCATTTAGCGGTGTGCTAAAGTGGGAATATTACAGTTTCCTACAAATTATTCCCAACTTAGGTGTACTTGGCTCAGTTCTCTAACAAATATTAGTTTTATGAGACTATAGTGTCTTACCACCACAACTTGGTCTTTGGACTTATTAAATATTACAATAGTCCCATGCAAAAGTGAATTCAAGAAGTAAGGTAAGTTTAGAGTTACCTATTGCTTTAGCGCCGCTAATAAATTCAAGTGTCGAGGTATGACCACATCATATTGGTCATCACATGTGATATATATTTGCACAATCCTTGCCAACTCCTTCCAAGGCTATGGAAATGACACAGGGTTATACCCCTTTCCTTTCTTTATCAATTCCTCTCCGGGGTATGTGAACAACAATGTTGCACTCTGGAATGGGGTCTGTTTATCAACCCATTTTCATCCTTCCATAGGGAGGCCTGTAACTTCCAACAAGATTGCTTCATTGACTTGCACTTACTACCATTAACTACGGTTATGCCATTTCCCAAATTTTGTAATGATTTCCAAAGCGATTGCTTTGTCTAATCCTTGTAACTGGGAAAACTATTCCATCAATCCCACTCGTTCCAAAATGTTGTGTGCCTGGTCTGAGAATATTACTTAGGATGGTTTTCTATGAATGGATTGGCCACCCATATCGACGGTTTCTCAGAGAATGATTTGGAGTTGCGTTCAACAGAGTTTAGTAGGTAACAAGTGCAAGGAGTAACAATGTTAGACATTTACAAGTAAATGAGCTTAGCGCATGCAAACAAAGTTACTGCAATAAATTGAATTTATTTTCATATGTGTGATTTTTCACCCCCCCTCCCCTCCAATAAATTTAAAGGTCGAACACGACTTGCAATGATTTGGTGGACGACAAGTATAATCAATCGAATAAAATAAAATTAATTTCCATAATGGATGGTCGTCAAAACATAAAAATATCACTTGGCCCACATGCGACGTGATGATAGGGTGCATTAAATGTTGATATATGCCGACGAGACTTGATCTTTGTGGAAATCAAAGCACGAAAATAGAATTAAAGCTCCAATCATGGGTAAAACAAATTCATACCAACATATTGTCTTTAGGGAGAAAATACATTAAAGATACACTTTGGAAATTTTTAGAATTACTTTCGTGATATATTAAATTTAAAAGAAATAATTATTCACACATAGTCAACATTGCCATCTTCCAAATATAATAAATTTCCATAATGTTCCTGTGATTCTCCTTTATTATTGGAAAGGGAAGACAAAAATAACAAAGTGTTAATAAGGTGATTTCAAATATACTCCAATACCACATGCATGGGCTCTGCTGCCATCAAGCGTCCATAGCCTCAATAGGGTTGCATTTTACCCTGTTTATATGCCAGTATCCCATTCTACTAAAAAGGATTAATAACTTAATTTTGTTAATTATCATCAAAAGGACATTGTTCTTGCATGGTGACCAATTAGTGACAATGCCATTCACCGATATGAATGAGATGAACAAGTCGGCTCATGATGAGACATATTGTCCTTCGAATTAAATGTCGAAGTCCATTACCCTAGCTTGGTGACCAAAATGGTAATGTCACCTTATTAAGTCTTATGATCATGGTAGTTCAACTCGTAATGAGATCTCCTATCCTTTTGGTATAATTTTTTGCTTTTGAGTTATTAGTAGTTTTTTCATTTTTTTATGATAAATGGATGGCGTAAAAATTATTGTAATAAATACCCTTTTGGTTTGTTATTTTCTTCACAAAATTCTATTTGTTAAGGAAATCAATGGATTACAAGAAAAAAAAAGAAATTCGTCTGGTGGTAATTAAAGAGATATATTATTAATAGTTTATGTATTTACAATTTCAGGATTGTTAAATTTTTTATAAAGTTGAGAATTAAAATAAAATATTCTCTCATGCTAATCATTGAAATGACATAATTAGGTCACCATGATATCAGAAAAGAGCTTCAAAATCAAAATAATACCACACAAAATTTGGCTATAACTCAAGAAAATAACACACATAAGGGAACAACAACTGTAACTAAGGGAACAAAAATTGTGCCCAAAAGAAACAATAGGATGATATAAAGCGAAACAACGACTGTGAATAAATGAGATTTTATGAAAGGAACAATGACTGCGAGTAATGGAATAGCAGTGAGGGAGCAGCAACTGCGATGAAATGGAAAAATAATTGTGACAAAGGGAACAATAGTGAGGGAACAAAAATTGTGACCAAAGGAAGAACAACTGTGATGAAATGGAACAACAAGTTGTGACCAAAGGAATAGTGGCTGAGATTAAGGGAATAGAAATGAGGAACAACAATTTTGAGCAAAGGAACAACAATTATTATGAAAGGGAACACCAAGCATAATGAACTGGAACAACGACTGCGACTAAGGGAACAACAACTATGACCAAAGGAACATAAACTGTGATGAAAGAATACAAACTCTTTTCCTTTATTTTATTATTATTTATTTATTTACATATATATTTTTTCCTCTCTTTTTTTTTAGATTAAAAAAATAGCTAAATTTCATGAAAATTTATACATTATGTACAAAATGAAAGCTATATATTAATTTTTAAAATTAGCTAGATATATTTGCAGGGTTACCTCCCCACTTAGCTATGATATGAAAATTGGAATAATTACTTATCTGGTGGGAAAGGACTCTCGTGTAAGAGGTTGGTGATATAGCTGGAGTAAATGTCCATTAGCAAGAAAAGAGACACCAGAACCATCAATAGTAGTCAAGGTAATGGTATCGTTGTCACAAAATTTGGTAATATCAAAGGTCCTAACCATCTCGTATGAATTTTTCCTAGAAAATATTGAAATTGGGAATCGTGAAATAGTACCCAATCGCCTTTCTGAAAAAAAATTTATTTTCAATAAGGCGATCATGCCACTTGGACCTTTGTTGTTGAATAACTGTGGTACGGTGTAGGGTCGATAGACACAACTTGCCCAATTCATTAATCTATTTTAAACATTGTTTCTGTGCTTATGTGAAATCCAGTCCAACTTCTCTTGCAGTTTTGAGAGCCTTAATCTAGAATTCAATAAGGAAAATGGGCTCCTTAACGAAAACAATGTGGTATGGTGAATGGCCAGTAGTATTGCACAACATTGTTCGATATGCCCATAAGGCCTCCGAGAATTTAGCTTCCCAGTTATGGCAGTTCGTAGACATTGTTTTGGTCATAATTGCCTCCATAACCTTATTGGTACTTTCCACCTGTTTGTTTGCTCTAGGATGGTAAGCAGAAGTGACTCTATGCTTAATGTGGTACTTCTATAAAGTAGTATAAATTTTATGAGGAGTGAATTGTGACCCCCCATATGTTATTTTTATCCAAGCATTTTGTATCACACAAATAGTTTAAATAAGAAACTAATGCTTGATTATTCTGTAGCTTTCGGAAGAGATATTGCTTCCACCCATTTAGTCACGTAATCTGTACATACCAGAATGTACACATTTTGATTAGATGGTGGGTTAAATGGGCCTATGAAATCCATTGTCCATCTTTCAAAGGGTTCTATTACAAGTTGTGGTTGTAGGGGAATCTCATCAGCTTGGATGAGACGACCCATCCTCTGACAACTATTGCAGTTATGGACATACTTCTTTCATCTTTGAATATCATGGGCCAATAATAGCCCAATTGGAGTACTTTATGCCAAGTCTTGTGATCAACGAAATTTCCACCGCAGGGTTATTCATGACTAACCCAGAGAACGTTGTATATCTTGTCCTCTCTAATGCATCGAAAAATATGAATGTTAGACCCTGTGTGAAAGAGGTATCCATCTATCCAAGATAATGGTGCACTGTGCCGAATAATAATCCTCTTATCTCTCGGTGGAAAGTGTGCTAGAAGTTTTCCTGCTACCAGGTAATTGGCCACATCATCATACTAAGGTGTATTTATTCTTACGAAAAACAAGTGTTTATCTGGAAATTGATCTTCCACCAGTGAAGGATTGACTATTTTAGTTATTCTAGAAATAAAATCTGCAACGATATGTTCCTTTCCTTGACAATCCTTTATGGTAATATCAAACTCATTTAATAACATCAACCATCGAATTATTTAGAAATTTGTGATAGGTTTATTATCTAGATATATAATGGTGGAATGATCAGTATACTAGAAGACTAGATAACCTGTTATATAGTAACAAAATTTATTAATGAAATATGCAACAGCTAAAAACTTTTTTTCTATCACTGTATAATTTAATTATGTCGGTCTAAGATTTTTGCTAATATAATAAATGACATGGGGATTTTTGTCTTCCTCCTTTCCAAGGATAGCTCTTATCGCTATGTTCGATGCGTCTGATGAAATATGGAAGAGAAATTTCCAGTTTGGCCTTCTTAACATAGAGGTTGTTGAGACTAGATTTTTAAGTTTTGTAAAATCAACATCACATTTGTCAGTCCACTCGAATTCAACATTTCCTGTCAAAACATATAGTGTTGTTGCTATCTTTGAAAAATGTTCTAAAAATATGTGATAATAACCAGCATATCCAAGGAAACTTCATACCTTAGTTGGTGTACAAGGATTAGGCAACATAACAATTACCTAAATATTTTTTGGATCCACTTGAATACCTGCAGTAGAAATATAGTGCCCCAAAACTACACCTTGGGTCATCATCATATGACATTTTTCATGGCTAAGGCATAATCTGGTAGCAATGAATCATTCAAGAACTTTTTCTAAATTCTGTAATGCTCGTTCAAACTCATTAACATATGGAGTAAAATAATCTATGTAGAACTCATGTCCTTCACTAATCAAATCAAAGAATATACTTAACATTTTCCTTTGAAAAGTGGTTGGTTCATTGCTTAGCCCGAATGGTAAGACTTTATATGAAAATTTTCCCCATGGTTAGGTGAATGTGGTTTTATCCTGGTCTTTGGGGGCGATTTGAATTTGATTATAACCACTAAAACCATCCATAATGGAGAAACATTTCTTCCTAGCAATAGTGTCAAGGACCTCGTCTATAAATGGAAGGGGAAATGATATTTCTGTGTATCCTTATTCAGTTCCCTATAATCCACACAAATTCTCCATTTAATTTTTTTATTAGGGATGACTACTAATGATGAAACCCACTGGCTATCTGAAATAGGATATATAAAATTGACATCCAAGAGCTTTTGTCATTCTTTTTTAACTACATACCTAAGGTTTGGATTTAATCTTCTCTGGGGTTGTTGAATAAGACGAGCATCTTTTTCTATATAAATATGGCGAGTACATTGTTGTGGATCAATGCCCTTCATGTCAGAGTATTCCCAAGCAAAAAGTTTTTGTATTTTTGGAGAATCTGAGTTAGTTTTTTACGTTTTGATCATCTAGATTGGAATTAATATTCAGGGTTATACTTAGTTCAATTTCAATAGGAATGTTGTTATGGAAAACAATTGCAGGTATATGTTTATCAGTCAAATCCTCTAGTGGATCTTCCTAAGCCTCATTATCAAGTATGGATTTTAACATTTGGCATGTTGGATTCCAAATAGTAGAAGGTTTATTAATAAATCCACTTTTAAATGCAAGAGCTTCGTCCAAGGTAAGAGGAGAACACAGGTTTTCCTCTTGATATTTGTGCGGAAATAACTGATAATTTTCAGTAGGTAGGCTAGGTTTAGCAGGCGGTTATCAGACAATATTTTGTACAGTAGTTCCTTTTTTAATTATCATATTCCTTGTCCGACATCCTGTGTATGCATCTGCTGTTGCCATATATGCCCTTCCTAATATCAGGGGATTCCCATCTAGTCTAATTCTAGGATTGATAACCAGAAAGTCCACTGGGTATTCCCAATAATCCACAAAAACAATCACATTTTCTAGAGTGCCCTTTTGTTTGACTACCAATCTATCATATAGTTCAAACAAAGTGGAAGTTGATTTCAAGTTTGTGATCCCAAGGATACCATAAGTTTCTGTGGTCAATATGATTATAGAAACTCGTAAGTCCACCAGTGTATTTGGGAAATTGTGACCCTGAATTTGTACAGTAAATACTATATTCCTGGGGTCATCGTACTTGACAGGTATATGTTTCTTTAAGATAAGGTCGAAGAGTGTCCCCAATGCATGGACTGTAGGAGGTTCGTTGACTTTCCTCCCAGTATTTTTACCACACAAGTCTTTTATCATTTTAACATAAATTAGAATGTCTCATATAGCCTGGAGGAGAGGGATTTTTTTGCATAACATTTTTAATTCCCCTACACGATAAAAATCATAATGGACTATTGGTTTAATCACGGTGAGTATTTTGAGTAATGGAGGAGAAAAAACTATAGTTTTTATGAGGTCTTGTTGTTTGGTCGATACATCAGATGTGTTTGTTTCATAAACAACTATAGTCGGAGAAATACATTTTTCTAAGGGATACTCTGCAATAGAGTTTTCATTATCTTCCTATTCTAGATTGGATTTACTATCTTTTGGAAAGATAACTCATCTAGATATCAGTCACAATTCATTACATTCAAGATAACTGGGTTAACGATCTGATCTTTCAACGATCTCTAAACATTGGAGGGGCATATTGTTCGGATTGTGATTCGGCTGAGCGGCTAATTGAGGACACAATGGAGGTTGAGAATTTGGGGGAAATTGGAATGGAGCTTGCAATGATGGTTGTGATTGGGGTATCTTGACGACAAATGGGTTGAATGTGCCTGTAGGATGCTACAAATTTTGAGGCCACATTGATACCTGTGCAAATGAATTTTTCCACTATGAAGGATATGGATTTCTTGCTGGATTTTTTCATGAAGGGGTAGAATATTGTTTATCTGGACATACAAGTCCAATGAATGGCTAGTTTTCCTAGGGTGGTGTAGAGTATGTCTAAGATTTCCAAGTGGAAATAAAATATTGTTGGCCCTGCCATGTTGATACAGGAATCTGTTGCTGAGCATATTTTCCAGAATAAAACAGATAAGGATCATGCATCATACCTAAAGGAAGAGTCTGCCACTATCTTCGCTATTTCATAAGATACATTGGCTCTGGATCTTCCTCATATTGTTTGAATACAACTTTTAATCCTAGGAGTAAGGGACACCGCTCTATTGGATCATGATATTTAGTGAAAATTTCACATATTTTGATCATATCCAATGGGAATTATTTTCGGTTGTGCTTCTTCCAACAACGAGGACAGAAAATAGCCAATTTTTCCCTGCATCAGCCTGTTTTTGTTTAACGTATAAATAATCCAAATATGTAGCTAATGTGCTCAAAATTTCACTTTTGAAATCTTTTAAAAGATTACTGATCTTTGCTCGAGTTAATCCTCCACATACAGTCTTGTTAGTCATGCTGAGAGGAGCTCGAATTCTAGATCTGGTTCATGTACTTCTTCGCGAGCACTTGATACACAATTTAATGATATCATCATACACTTCTTTGGAAATATAACCTTGCCCCCATTAAATTAAGTGTTTCTACCCACTCATCTTTCATGCCTTTAATTAAAGAGGTTTTCAACACTTCTTTGGGTAAAGCGGTGTAAGGTGATCTCTGCAAGTTATATTGAAATGTTTCAACGTATTCCTCTAAAGTATAACCATATTTAAATATCATTTAAAAATTTATTCTCTTAAGTCCATAGATCGGAAATAATCTTGATATTTGGTAAGGAAAGCATTTTTCATTTCATCCCATGAATTTATAGTACTGCCTCCTAGTCCCATAAACCAACATATATTTTCTCCCTTCAAGGTGGAAGGAAATAGTTTCATTTTTTGTGGATTGGTAGTATAATTGTAACCTCGGCATAGGACATTGAACTCAAACAAGAATGAATCAGGGTCTCTGGAAGTCATTCCATGAAA
Source organism: Pinus albicaulis (assembly GCA_034641835.2). Classification (NCBI taxonomy): domain Eukaryota; kingdom Viridiplantae; phylum Streptophyta; class Pinopsida; order Pinales; family Pinaceae; genus Pinus; species Pinus albicaulis. Next base: position 697,771,091 of record CM076578.1, read on the forward strand.
ATTTGGGATGTGTTGTAATGGAATGGATTCCATTGGCGCATTGGCTAATGGATCAACTGTAGGATATTCTATGTTCAAGGTCTGCATTTGTGTCGCTGCATTCACCATCTGGTAAAAAATACACCAGTAGCCTTTAGGGATTTCATGACGAGGAGGTACTATTTGAGCATGAGGACTTTGGCCAGTTCTTGTCCTAGGGATTTGGCTAGTGTTTGACCTAGGAATAGGTCTCACAACACTATTCCAATCATGTATTTTGGGTGCTTTCCCTACAACAAGAATTGCAAGAGTTCCAAGTTCAGTATATTGTGGATTTTCTTCATGAGATTATGGATCTACTCCAATCATTTCACCTTACCCCTCTTTAAGTTATAATAATTCCCCTTGTATTTATTAGAAGGTCTGAGGTGTTTAATGGGTGTATCTTGAAATCTTTGTTCAAGTCCTTCAGTCTTATCGTGAATATCAGCATGAGCCACAACAAATGATCATGCCACTTGAGGGGAAATAGTAGAGCCATTCTCGAATGTTGTTCTAGTTCCTACCATTCTTGAGATTCACAATTTTTAATGATTTCGTTGATGAAGGTTGTTCTTCCAAGGCCAGCCTAACCATGGGATTTTGTGGTTTTTGGTGTAAGTTTTTTATCTACAGCTACCTGCTTCCTAAGATTCTTCTTATTCATACATACCTCCATAATCTAATTGTATCAGCTAAGGGTAGGCACTGGAACAAACCTTTTACTTGGTGCATACGTATGTTCTTACCTTTCATCTTCAAAACCAAACCCTTCAGAGACAAAACTAACACTCTTTGAAAACCTCCCCGACAATGACGCCAAAATTTTGGGTGCTAAATTGTTCTTAAATAATTATTTTAAACCTTTACACATTAAATTGTCAACTTAGGATTTCATCTTATTATTTCAAGATTTTTAGCACAGTTGGTGCAAGAGTAGTGTTAAATTACTTTGATCTAAGTAAAACTAATGAGAAGCATAAACTAAGAAATGAATGGAACGACAAAATATTCACTCATTTTATATCTTTTAAATCGTAATCAAACTGATAACAAAAGTAATTTAAGTCCTATGTAGAAACCAAAGAGTAATTAAAGTTTTTTTCTATAAAATGATAACTTGCAATTAAAGGAACTATGATTCATTTATCAGAAAAATGATAAGTTATTTAAAGCTGAAAATTCACACTTGCTATGGAAAACAATAACTAAGCATAAAAATGTAAAGGAAATCTTCACTACAATTGCTTCCAAACAATAACAGTAAATGTAGCAACAATAAATTTAATCTAAGAAACGATTAATCATGGAAAACTGATTAATAGTAATTTAGAAAAAATAATAATAAAAATATAATAGTAATATAGAGGAAGACAATATCCACTCCAGGACTAGGCCCACTGTCTCTGGAATGTAACCATATTGTAGTTAACTCAGTGCACTAGATTAAAATTGAACTGTTGAAGTCTTCTTTAATATGCAACAATAGATTACAAGAGAAGTTTACAAAAAATCGGGAGAGTCTACTTCTCCAATCTCGCTTACAAAAATGGTAGGAATAATTATTAACCTTTACTGAAGTTCAATCCTACATTTATATTACAAAATAATTCTAAATTCGAAGTGATAAAGCTATCCTGAGAATCAGAAGATTCTCAGGATGCTTAATTCAGGATGTGAAATCTGTAACATCTCCCTCGGAATAGTAGGCCATGATCCTATTCACAATCGTCTCATGCGTATAAAGCGTTGTTTTATGGTCAACAAGCCACAAATAGTCCGAATAATATTCCTGATGTGCGACCTTCTTTATCTATTCGAGGAACAACAATCAACATCAAATATTCCCTGTCAAAATATCGACCCAAATCATGAGTTAATAATGTCTTTAAGACTTGAATCGATTTATTAATAGGATAAAATGACAAAAAGCTATTAGGTCCTTTCTAGAACTCTTTAGCACTCAAAATATTATAATTTAAGTTCAAAAGGCTTGAGAAACAAACTATAAATTAAGGAAATAAGGTGAAGAATTATACCAATTCCAAGGCCTAACATAGCGCGAGGGGCATTTCTTGTGGAACTGAGAACATCGAAACTGTGCATTGAGAAACCCTGCCCAGGCACATATTTCGAGAAAGATACAAGAGGAATATTTTGTAAAATATTCCCTTGAATATTCCACAAAGAATCTATATAGAATCTTTTAAATTCTCTAGAGGCTCTACAGTCACAATGATAGAACCAAATCCACTTTATAGTCAAATTTCGCGAGATTTCACCTCAAATCCAACCGTGTTGTTTGTTTCTTCAGCAGATCTATACATTTTCAGGCCATCCGAGGAAGTGGAGGTATAAGGTGTATTATTTCCATGTATTCATTTTGATTTTGTTGTTTATGAATGAAAATGCCTCCCCACTTTGAGAAGGGACCAAAGAGGTAGACCACATCGTGAGAAATTTGTTATCAAGCTTTGGTGTCTTTTTCTCTTTATGGTTTCCATTTGATCTCCTCTTCTTTTAGGTGTATGCACTTATGGTTACATGCTTTATTTTAAAATCCAATTATGAATGCATCAATGAAGTAAAAAGATCTAGATCAATAGAGGTTGCAGAGAAATATCTTATTCTAAAGAGAGATTGGAGCATATTGAGGTGCTCTTAATTTGAGGAAGTATATATAAAAGAATGCATGCAAAAAACAGGGGAGAAGTGCAGAATATTGTTAAGGGGATATGAAATTGAAGAATATTTTACTTGTATTGATTTGTTATATTGATACTAGCCATAAGGTATTTGTGTTGCATGTAGTAGCCATACAACAAATGAAGTTGTGATATAAAAGAGGAAGCATGCACCAAATTAGTGAGAGAGAAATAAGAAGCAACCATAAATCTCAGACGAAATTATGTTTACCGATTGAAGCATGCATTAAAGGAGGAAGTTGACATCAACTAGACAACGAGAAATGTTGTGAAAAAAAAAAGAGACAGTAAATAGGGCTCTCAAAAGAAAGAGAAATTTTGATAAAACCTAGCAACAAAATTAAATTGTTGCATAAATAAGAAGTGAGAATAATAGAGTTCTCAGGAGAAGTGAGTAGGTGAAATTGCAAGCAGCTTGATAGCTTGAAAGGTGATGAACATAGGAGTGCTAAGAAGGTTCTAAGAGGAAGAACCAGGAATACTAAAAGATTGAGCTAAGGAGGAAGCTTGGTGAGGTATTGGTAGCAGGTATAGGGCTTGCTACAAGAGGAAAGGCATGGTTTCCGATCATAGGTGAGTAAGGAAAATTCCCAAGAGGAAGAAAGAGGAGGTAAATATGGCTACAGATAGTCGTGTGATGGGTTTAGAGGAAGGTCACAATCAAGGAAGGAAAGATGTCGAGACAGTTGGAAAAAGGAAAATGTGTGATGAAGAAAGAGAGAAGGAGATATTTGAGATGAAGGGAGAACTCAGTGAAACAAAGACGCAAATACAGGAAAAAATGAAGAAGTTGTAGAAAGAATTGATGAGGGAATTGAGGAACGGAGTTTATGTTGGAAAACTAGTCCAATGGTCAATTAAGAAATTGTATGCAAGGAACTAGAAGAAGAATATAAGGCATTTGATCAGAAATTGGTTGAAGATACTCAGAGGAACTGAATATGAGGAAGAGATAGAGTGCATTTGTGCACTTGAACAAGGACCAATCCTTGGAGAGGAGGAAAGTGATGAAAGTGTTGAGATGAGACCATTTGGGAGTCTCACAAAATGCTTGGACAATCAACAAGTGATGATTGAATTATTGATAAAGGATTAATGCCATATTGATTTTGATTTAATAACTAGTATGTGGATGCAGGAGTTGTTGTAGCTGAGGGACAATTTTTTTTATTTTTTTTTTGGTGTGCAGACAGGAAGAACAATCTTTGAGTATTGTTATACAAGCTGAAGAGAATGATCAGCGAAAAAACAAAGTTTGGGATCTAAGAAAAATCAATTCATCAACACATGGTCAGGAGACCATGATCATTTTCCACCTTAGGAGTATGATGCAGGAGCATCTTACCTCCAAGACCAAACTCAATTTGACTAGACCTAGGGGTTTTCATTTACCAAGGAAGTTGGTTTTGTAATTGATTATATTATTCATTTAATTGTATTTTCCTATGTTTCCATGAGAAAATGTACATAAGTGAGGAGAATGAGAAATATTGTAATTAGATCTCTTCTATAGAAAAGTATTGAGAATATTTGAGTGAGTTAAATAGATTTGTGAGTAAGTTAGATCTCACGAGAGGAAAGTGAACCTAAAAAAATAGAGTAGTTAGATCCGGTGAGGAAATTGTGAACATGTACAAGAATTTGGCTCAGACTCATTTTGTATAATTGTACAATTTAATAAGACAAAATATAGGTAGAAGAGAGGTAGAAGGGTGGACCGAGAGGCTTGAGGAAGCCAAGAATGGAAGTCTAGAAAGGGAAATTAATGTAAATCTGGCTGAGATTGTTCCTCTATAATTTCTACAACGGTGTGATTAATTTACTGAATATGAAGAAAATTGTGCAAGAACCCTATAGCTACTAAATTCAAGTTGAACTTGTGTGTATATGTATTTGAAATTCTATGGATTCTTGTGTGTGTTGTGCATGTAAAATGGTTGAACTTGTGTGTATATGTATTTGAAATTCTATGGATTCCTGTGTGTGGTGTGCATCTACAATAAGTTAACTTCACAGGGGACTATCGGAGAAGCTAAGGCTATTTATTTAATCAATGGAATGAACCCATGTAGAATCAAGAAAGGGAGATAATGCTTGACACGAGTATGTAAGACACGCAGAGTCGTGAACGCTAAGTAACCTGTTTTGGAGCATTGTTGCAGAAGGATGAAAAAGTGTACAAATTTCAATAGTTGAAGAAGACATCCAAGGAAACTCTAACCAGAGTCACGCAGAGGTAGTGTGAAGTTTATTGGCGAAAAGAAACCATCAGAAAGGAAGATGGTACGAGGGCATCCAACATGAGTAGAGTGTGTAGAGAGGACTTAGTTCTCTATCACAAGTGAAAGCTTGTCAAAATTTCAAGTTCGAGGAAGGGACTTTCCCATAGTAAAACAAAAACTAGTATATCACTTTCCTCTGGGGAAATATAGGTCAGAAACATGTGCGAGTGTAGTGCCCAGTAAAAACATAATTTTAAAACTAATGCGAGTATTGTTAATACTCCATCATCTTTCGCCACGGTGGTTTTGAAACAAAGGAAGGGAGAATCCAACCGTCATGGCAGTTCTGGCCTTGGGAAAAACCGGCTCATCCACGTTGGTTCTGAGAGAGGTGGCGCTACGATTGTGTTAATAAGGCGTGGCTCGACTGCGATGGTTCTTATAGAGGAAAGTTAATCGACCCTGCCTATGTGCAAGTTGTGACGAGAGGTTAAAAGGTCTGATTTTGTATTAACCTCTCAGACCTGTCGAGAGGACTCAATCTATAGTCATGATTTTTGGTGCAGAATATAAGAATGATGAACTTGACATTCATTCTGATGTATAAATCAGTAGAGTGATCTTGGGTGAATACGGTGTTATAACTGACAAATTGGTTAACTTTGCATCAGTTTTTTTTACTACTGGTTTGAAAACTGAGTTATGATAAGTTTTTTTACTGTTAAAAAAAAAAATTGATGCTTATTCTGGATTAATGCCTATCTATATATTACTACCTTATCTTAAACTATAAATGAACTGTTTTGTGAACTAGAATATTGTAACTGGTATTCACAATCAAAAGTTGAAATGTATCTCTATTAAAAACATGTTATATGAACAAGTATCATATGAAATGAAACAAGTTCTGGTTTTTTGGACTTGCCTTATTAATAAGCTATAATATGGTTACAAAACCTATTTACATATTAAAAATATGTATAGTAAAATGAAGGTGAATTTCCGTGATTTAAGAATCTTGTTAAATATTTTTATTAAGGTATATATATTTAGTTTATATATTAGTTATTTTTATAATTAATAATAACAATTTAAAATAAAGTCATGATTTATTTTTTTTATAATTTTTATTTTAATAACGTTAAATGAGAAAAATTAAGTGTTTTAAATTTTATTATGAATTGATGTTTATGGTTGTTTATTAAATTATATGATTGAGCAAATTTTAATTTCAGTTAAAAATAAAATAAAAATTAATGTTTATTTACTATCATATATATATATATATATTAATTTAAATATAATAATAATAATAATATTTTTTAAATTTAATATAAATGTCATAACAATTTTTATTAATTTTAACAGAGATGAATAACAATCATTTTAATAGGAGAAAATGACATTTCCTGAAATTTCAAGGCTGCTGTCAAATGTCAACAAAAATTTAACAAAACTTTATGTTACGCTGTTGAACATTTCACCAAAATGGAGACCTACGATGACGACAGCGCATGACACCAAACAACCACTTCGACCTAAACCAGGTTTTATTAGTCCATCTTGTTCCAAACAGAAATTAAAGATGACGTCCATCATGAAAATTTCAACGGTCGTCGTGAGTCGGTGCCGGCCGCAGGCCTGGAAGAACATGCAACCATGTTGAAAAAAAGTCATATTTAATGTGTGAATAGTTGAAATTGTGAGGCAGGTGGTCACTGAAATTTGAATTCCTATAATGGAGTAAGTTAATAATTGGTTCAGTGTTTTTACATTTTATTTGTTGTAACCAATTAATAAAATGTAAAGACAATAAATTAATAATTAACTTATTCTATAATACTTAATATTAGCCAATTTATCTTCATTTAAAAGGTCAATCCAAAAAATCTCGGCCTCGAAAGCATATAAAGATTTACAACGTACTCCATCCCACAAATGGCCAGAGATTTACAACGTATTCCGTGCCACAAATCGCTAGAGATATTGGGCTGTAGCACATATAGAGAGTGATTGATTTTTAGACACCTTAGATTAAGGTATTTGTAATGTTTAGATGGAGCTATTTCAAATTTCCTATATAATTAATTTATTTTTGTGAATTCGATCTTTTATTAATTTTTAAAAGGATTAACATACCACATTAAAAAATTAGTAATCTAATTTTAATTGGGTTTGTTGATCATTGATAAATGATCATTATAAAATATTTCAAATAAATTAAGGGTTATTGCTTATTTCTGAGAAGGTCAAAGTCACAAAAAAATCTCCAAAATTCATAGCACCCTAGTTACCATGGCTAGTCATCAGAAGTGATGGATGCTAGATTATCAAACCCTGTCCCTAGGGGAGGAGGGTGATACGAGCAATCTATATGCTACTCCAGATGAGTGAGCCATACTTCCAACTTGTCCAGTTTTTCCGACAACATATTTTGTCCACGCCCTACCAATACCACACGCTCGTGAAGGTAGCATCAGAAGTACTGCAATTGCTAGAGTGCTTTCATCATAACCTCATATTCTTCCTGGCGAGTCCTATCTCGAGCTTCCAAAATTACTTGAACTAAATGCATCGATATTTTGCAAGAGATCGTGCAATGACGAGGACCCCCATGCCCACGCCTACGCCCAACAGGGCTTGTGCTTCCACCCCTACCGCTACAACGGGTCATTCCACCACCACAACCATGACCCTCGCAAGAGTTTCTACCTCCTCCACAACCATGACTAGCCTTCACGCCCCACGTCGAACACTTCCCTCACAAATAGGCAAAGCAGGGGAGGCTTTGACCCGCCGTGAGGACCTCAGCACCAACGTCATCTTTGCTTTGGCCTCACCAGCATCACCAGAGAACCAACAAACGCGAATCCATACAATTAAACTTCGGCCACCTCGAAAACGTGTTGAACCTTCCAAGGAGTACACTGACCCTTCAACCAGACGACCTATACCCACACCAAGAGGAGTAACAGGGAGATTTCCCTTCGCAAACAGTCACTTTTCAAATTCACAATTTATCCTCCCTAACCTTACTTCACTCCACCAATTCCTATCAGGTCATCGTGCATCTGTGCACCAGACACCCACCCTCCACAACGTCCACCACAAATAGTATTTCCCCCACTTCCAAAGATCCCAAGCCAATTCAAAGCACTGAAAAACCTGTGGGTGTCATTTCTTTACCGCGACGAGGAGGAAGAGCTCCTCAATCTGCTAGAGTTCATTAGGCACCCCGAAAATTAACACAATAACCTTCCAAACGAAAAATAAAATCAAAGGAGAAACAATTCTCCAAAACACCAAACAAGAAAAAACTCAGTATGCAAATGTGAATATTGAGCCTAAAAACTGATAATACCCCCAAAGAACCCCATGCACAGTCCACCAAAGCAACACTTTATCTTGATAAAATTGGTTCGACACCCAGAACCTTATTCAAATACCAATATACAGAGAATCCAAATGGTTAGATGCACCATGAACAAAAAAAGCTCAGACGAGCAAACTTACCAAAAGGACCCCGCCACCTTGGAGTCTAGGTTCGCCCAGACTATTCAGGTCTCCTGGATTCCTGTCTATGCCATAGTTAACATGCGCCAAATTTCTTTTAAGGCCCCCACTGGCATACAAAAGGATCTGTAAAGCTTGGTTTCTAAAATGAATTCACCTCTGAATGTTCCCACTTGGCTTATTCCTAATCCCTTATACCCATCTCATTGTACCGCCACCATCCCAAAAAAGCTTGACTATCACACGCTTGCAACTCACCTGCCCCACCACTTTACATTAAGCTTCGAGTCATGTTTCCACGTGGAAGTGATCAACTATCCAATTGTCCTCCTAAACACACCCCCCATCAAGATACGAAAAATTAAATTTTAAAATATTCAAAAACTTTTATTAAAATATATTCTTTTAATAATATATGTCATTACAAATATTTTAAAATTTTAAAGTAATTTACAATTAAAGAAGTTAATAATTATTAGAGAAAAAAGAACAATGGCCAGCGCTAGGGTTCCTGAATCTTGGGCCGCCGATGCCGACTCTGCAACAGCTCTAGACACGTTCGGCTCCACCGCAGTCACCACGGTAGATCAAGGAGATTCGAAGGTTTTCACAGCCGTAGCTCACTGCGGCTCTCCCATTTTCTTGCAGCATCATTGGCTCTCAGCAACTCCTCGCCAAGCATCCGTCAGCACCGTTCAGCACGAAGGTCACGGGGACACTCCAGAATGTGACTCTGGAGCTCAAGTAGCAACAGAGTTCGTGCAAGACGCTACCCCCTTCTGTGTCCAAGAAGGGACAAGAGCTGCAGTCTCGACCACCGTTGCGACCCTGTATAGGCTCCACTACACGGATGGGCTAAACAGATCTGTCAAGGTGCCGCCGCAGGTCGAAATTATTCAGATCCAGGAGGGCCACGCTCATCTTCTAGCCTCAATCAAAGCAAAAAGCCTCACGGATTCGGGGATGCAAGGATTAGGCACAGATCAGGGACAAAAACGAAGCGGAATGCTGAGGACTCCAGACCACTCACCCTCTGGCTTTCAAATCCAGATCTCACTTCTCTCCGGCAAAACGTTTTTGCTCTGGGTGTGTGCTTCAGATCTGGTGCATGACCTCCTGCAAGAGCTTGAACTCAGGTTAGGTATCCCCTCAACCCTTCAGAGACTGACTTACGAAGGTAAACAGCTCGAAGACCCTCTGCCCTTGTCTTATTACAGTATTGAAAGAGATGCTTTAGTGATGCTCACCCTACGTCTACGAGGAGGAGCATCTGGGCAGACCTCCTTTGCTCCCGCATTCTCCTATAAAGATGTGGTTCATGCACAAACTTTCAAGAAGACTGCCCAACCAACTGAGGCTCCCAAGCCTTTTTTGGTGGACAAAATGGAGGAAACTCCCTCCATTGAAATCACTCATCCATCTCTGGATGATCAATATCAGACGTTTGTAGAAACAACCATCATATGCAGTTTTAATGTACTATGGCCTCGCACTGTCGATCTATACCAGTGGATCCACTCCAACTGGACCAACAACAACAAGGTCTTCTTATGCTCGAAAGGCCTCTTTATTGTGGCATTTTCCTTCAATGAAGATTACCAGAAAGCCTTAATGGGAGGCCCTTGGTTCTGGGGATCAGCAGGACTATTCCTCACCCCCTGGTTCCCAGATTTCAACCCCTCTTCGGTTGTCATCACCAAGCTTCCAATTTGGGTCAGGCTTCCAAACCTCCCTGTGCATTTATGGCATTTCGCTGTCTTCCAAGGGATTGGGGACACCTTAGGCCGCTTCCTGGCTACGGACACCTCACGGGGGGAGAAAGGCATATATAATTTTGGTAGAATATGCGTGGAAATAGACATTAGTAAAGGGATGCCTAATCAGATAAACCTCAAAATTGGGGACTTTCATTGGATGCAAACCTGGACTATGAGAAAACTGCCTTCAGGTGTCGCCATTGCCATCAGACGAGGCATCTCCAGAATACATGTGCAACGTTCCTAAAAAAAAATAAGAACATCTATCACAAATCCAAATCCAAGAGCTGGAAACCATGTGATGGACCCCCTATGGATGACATAGATTCCTCTAGCTCTGATGAGGAGGATATTGAAATGGAAGGGGAGAATCTGGAACACCCGAAGGACGCGCCCCCAGCGCGCCCCAAGGATCCTTCAGCTCCTCTGATCTTGCAGAAATGCACTCATGAGTCTTCTTCCTCAGATTCAGACAAGGAGACTCCTCCTTCTGCGCAGAATAGTTTGCAATTGGTTCCTGTCCAGCCAGGTCACAATGGCCGGGTCAAAGTCAGTAAGAAGAAAGGGAAAAAATGTCGATTGGGAGACTCTACCCATTCTGGGTCGACTCCTTAGTCTAGCTCTCTATTTTTTGTTCTCCTTGTTATCTTTTTGCTTATGTCGTGGATGCTCTTTGGGACCGAGGTTGATAGTCTATCATTTCCGGCTCCCTTGCTCTTTTGCTTCGCTTTTCTGCAAGCTCTGATTGTACCATATGTTTTTTCTTAATAGAATTAGTCTTATTCAGAAAAAAATAAGTTAAGAATTAATATAAATAGTTAACGATTCTTATTTAAATAATATTCTAATAATGTATGTTATTATTAACTATTTTATATTTTGTAGGCCATTAAAATTTTATTTATTGATAAGTAAGAGAATTAAATAAAAGAGAGAGTCATTTCTAAACATTAATTGACATCAAAAAAACAAAAACCATTGCCCCTGAAAATTAGTTCGCTGGTATTTCGTTTAACCTATTTTCCTAAGAGGCTCTTAAAAAAATAAAAACAATTTTAAAATATATTTCAAATTGAAAAATGATTTAAATAATTACTATAAAAAAATTTAAATATTATATTTTTTAAAAGGTATAATCTAATTTATAGACGAAATGATTTTTTTTACAATTTTTTTTGGTTAATTTTAATAAAAATCTGACATAGATTTTTAAAATTTTGAGAATAAATTGTTTAATCTACATAATTTGAATGCTTCAGGGGTTTGCAAGTTTTTTGAATCCATTTATACATTCAAAAATGTATTTTAAATAACAAAAAATCTTGAAATTGTATTGCTGGATTTTGGTAAATTTAGGTGAAAAATATTATTTCGTCTATAAGTTAGGCTACACCTTTTTTAAAATATATGATGATGATGATGATGCTAAATTCCCGCTCAGACCAATGCGGCCTATCGGACCTAAGACAAAAAAGAATCTAAGTTTGAGTTTTCAAAATCTTGTTTCTATGATCAAAGAGAAGGGAAAGAAGTGCTCCAAGGTCGTTATAGGTGGGTTGGCTTAGTAGGTCAAGAAGATTGGAAGTGCAAAAGATGTTAGCTAATCAATTCATTCATAACAAGTGCACAATACAAAGTAATATAAATCCGATAATAATAAAACAATTTATCAACATAGCTTGAGGTTAGAATATCATATACCATCCATATGTTGTAAGAAAACTCATAACAACGAAGAATACATGAGAAGAAAGTGCACCACATCTCAGATAATCTTTCATTCAATTGAGAATACGATATTCATAGCATCACCCCGCAAGAGGCTTCCATCAGATCGAATAGTGAAAACCGGCTATTACTCCTTATATTCATGAAAAAAGCATAAGTTATCCAAAGAAACGATATATCTCCCAAAATAGTCCAAAGGAAAAATCCCATTACAAAGTGGCCTGAGGGTACATTTATATAATAAAGGATGATTGTTAGTCGATCCATGACTCTTGAACTCCACCATGTCCTTTCGTCTACCTCATGCATATCTAGACTCCTACTCTTTGCTAATCTATTCTATTATGCTATGCAACAAAAATGAACTAATTCTATGAAAATAATTTAGGCAAATACGGGGCTTGGGTATATTATTGTTCCTTGAGGTGAGATTTCCACAGCTTATAATCAGCTCCCATTGGGATCAGTTGCAGCTTCTCTTATTTTTATCTAAGGAGACAATCGAAAGAATCTGGTACTAGAGAACCTTGCTTGGCCTTAATTTGGCTGGCCAAGGTTGCTAGCTTTGTGTAAATCCCAAATGGTTCCACCACATATCGTGTAACGTTCTCTTTTGTCACCTGTAAATCCTGTGAGATGGAAGCTTGCTTGATTGGGCTAAGAAACTCTTGAATTTTTTGCAGTACCTCTTCCCATATTTTGGCAGTTCCCACTACTCCAATAGAAGCGGCACCATGAACCTCCCCTACTGACTCCAACGCGCTAATAAGAGGAATATATGTAGCCATATCTCTATCTACACCTCTTGCTAATTTATCTTGTGACTGGATATTGATGTGCAACTGAGCTTTATCATTCTAAGTAGCGATCCAATCCTTCTTTGGAAGAGTCGTCGGTGCTTTCGGATACTTGTTGGCCCATTCGTGAATGCTATCCAAAGCCATGACAACCTCTTTCAGTCTAGAAGATTTCCCTCTTGTATCGGATTGCATAGACAGGATGGGAGCTACCATTTGATGTAACTTCATCATGTCTACATAAACCAAAGCCATATCTTCTTCCAAGATCTCGACTTCTTCTTTGATCGAGGAATTTAACTTCTTCATACACTACAAGGAAAAGACCCTCTAGTGGAGGTTATCAAGGAGGATTTTAGTGTAATAAAATTGGCCAAAATTGTAAAAAAAACATTTGCTACAACATATGTTTATGGTTCCTGAGGTTTTGGCGAAGATTTTAATAGAAATTCAACACAACAAAAAAAAAAGGGCGGCCGGAGGTTATTACGGATGTTTTTTTCATCAGTGCGCTATTTAGGATTCAACGCACCGATGCGTGTCATCTAAAAGGTGGCCTGGGGTGGTCAAAGAAGCATGCACCAGACCGTCAAGGTATAAAACTGCACCGAGTGTAGTGTTGGTGATAGAATGCATGAGGCCATTCTAATTGGTCTTGGGATTTGTGTGGTACCTGTAGGAGTTACGCAGTGGAAAACTCAATAAAATCATACACACAACAATCAAACATAAAGACAACGATTAACGTGGTTCACCCAACCAATCTGGGCTACATCCACCAAACAGAGGTATCGACATTCTTATTCATCAATAGGAGATTACAACAGCAGAATTACTCATCTGCACTTCCTCTACACACACCTCACATCTCATATGTTTTGCCTCTACAGGCTTAAAATATATAGAAGGGAGAAGAAACTGAATAATTAATTCTGTCACACCAAACTAGGATAGAATATCTCCTCATGCTGATTTAATGCCATTAGTTTTGCAAAAAAACCTATTATTGGCATATCCAAGAGATTTTCTCCAAATTAATATACAAAAATCTCAAGAATCTCCACCTTGACAACAATTAGCCTGATACCTTGTTCCTTTATTATTTTATTTTCTTTGCAAGTCAAGAGAAGCCAGACACCATCATATCTTCTCTAATAAAACTGGTTTCTTGAACATGTATGTACAATTTTCCTTTGTATGCACCTTTTCAAGAGAGACTCCCCGTTCAGTGATAACATGTCTTACAAAATGGTAATTTATAGGTATATGCTTTGATTTACTATGATAGGCCGGATTTTCATCCAAATTAATTGCACTTTGACTATCACAAAATAACTTTATGTTGTCCTGCAACCTGTTGGGCAGTGAAAGAGGTATGAAATTCATATGTATTTGTTCATTATTTTACTATAGATATACTTCTGTTTGCCTTGGAAAGGTAATTTACCATGAGAATTGCAATTAAATTGGAAAGATTTATGTTTAGCCTAAAATATGACTAAAGATTGTTTTTATTGGCAAAACAGGGATACAAAGAGGTGAGCAGTTGTATCAAAGGCATGGCTGAAAACAGTCTGACTCCTACTCCATTTGTGATGAACCATATCCAGCTGAAGCCAAGAAGATCTGAACGGATCGCCCGAAAGGGACAGGGGACAGCTCGACCTTAAACAGAGTAAACAGAACAATGATAAAACGAGAAGGGAGCGAATCCCTCAGGATCGGAAGATACTGAGGGATCGCTGTGCAAACTTATCATATTTCTTGATTTTTCCACCCAAGGATCAAATATAAAGGCAATGATATTTAGTGACCGGGTGGGTGGTTATATTGTAAAAGACGTCTTCGTTAAAATACTTTTATATTTCCTTTACAATCGAATGATTATCGACTCTCTGTCATGAGAGAACGCTGTCTGTAATGTCTTTTGGATTAATATAAAAGCACAAGTTTCATCTGCTCTTTAGAATTCTGAGTTAAGCCCGGTGGTATTTCACTGGCGCTAGGGGCCCGGCTGTGGTGGATTACTATGCTGTTGTATTATTAATCTTGGTTTTTTAATGTGTGAAGTGTGTTTAGTATTTATTTTTATTACAGAGTTGTTTCATTGATTGTTGAAGTAAGTGCAGAACCATTGTTGTTTCATTCTTTACCGCAATTACATTTATCGATCAATTATCTTGTTATTATCTTTTGGCTTTGCTATTCTGTAATTGTATTGAGTTTCTGTTCCATTTATCTATGGTTTGCGATTGGATTATGATTAACTGTCATCAGGCTTGAGTGTGACGATTTACTTATTTGATTTACATTTGCAATTGTTGTTCATTTTATGCTGCTGTTCCTTTTCTAGATTTCATTTCCTTCCAGTTGTTTCACTTGCTTTAAGATCTCCAAACTGTAGAGGATAGAGATATTCGCTCCAAGTCCCCAGATTTGGTCATCTTACATCGATTTCTAGGGGAAAGAGTTACTGCTACTGCATCCCTAATCGATGTTCAACAAGATTGCTGTAGTTTAGCTTTTACATTCCTGTCATTAGGTTTCCTTTCCAAGCATTTATTACTTTTGTATTTGATATTCTATGCTACATCCTCACAAGCATTTCTCTTAGATAATTGCAGCCTCAGACAGAGTACACTCTTGGAATAAAAAGAGGCTCCCGGATTGATGATTAATGTAGGCTAATTAGGTGTTTAAAAGATACCTTTTTATGGTCCAACATTTTGGCGCCGTTTCCGGGGAGAGTGTATGCCATTTTACAGGAGTAATGCATAGCTGATTTCCTTCTGCTTGCGAAGAATTGGGTATTAAAGACGGAAGGTAAGAACCTACGCACTCGGCAAGAAACATACTTGCTCGCAGCTCGCTTCACAGCAGAGGTAAGTAAGCTTTTCTTTTGGGTAGGAATGAAGGATTGTTTCTTTAAATGAATAAACCAATTAAGCGAAACAAAATTCCTCCTAAAATTGAAAAACCTAAGGGACCGGTGACCCTTGGGCGCACGACCTTTATTGATGAAATCCTTAAAAAAACTAAATCTCAGCCATCGGTAGGATTCAAAAGAACTAGACAGCCTGCTAGTTCCCTTCAGGCTACAGAGTCACCATCTGAAGCCTTCGTTGAGATACACAGTCAAACAGAAGGAATTGAGCAAGATTCCCAAGAAATTGAGAATCCTTGCATAAGTTTCCTTCAAGAAGGGAACTCTAGCAATCTCTAAGAAGGAGAAGGGGAAACAGGAGAAACCACAGACTCACAATCTCCTATTAGAATTTCCCAAACACTAAACAGCCCAAACAGGGGAAGTGTTGTTCAACTTATTCAGAACCAAGGTCCTGAATCACCTCAAACAATAGGACAACAAGGAATACGTATCCCAGACAGACGAAGTGCTGTTAAATCTATCTCTACCCCTGTTCGTCAACCCAAAAATTCCCTGGAAATCCCAGAAGGGTATTGGCATATCTTTGATCAAATGGCCCAGAACCAAAATCAGAACCAGCAGCAAACCTCTACGCTGCAATATCCTATAGTAGATACTGTAGTCAACGCACCCATGAAAGCTATTCCTCTTCAACATATTCCTACATTTCATAGTTTGACATCAGAAGACCCAGATGCGTTTCTGTTTGAATTTGACGTGCTGTGTAGAGGATATGATTACACCACCGACACCCAAAAACTGAAACTGTTCCCTTCTACGCTAAAAGGAGCAGCCTTACGATGGTTTATGGGATTAGGTGGGGGTTTCATAACTGATTGGGATCATATGAAGGCTGCATTTTTAAAGAAATATCAAGATTATTGCAGGTCTCGGGAATTAAAAGATGAAATATTCCAGATGACAGCAAAACCAAGTGAGACCTTGGAAGAGTATGTGGAACGATTCCAATATAATCTTCAAAGATCCCCTTATGCATCTGCAACCTTACCTGATAACGTTTTGAAAACTGCATTAATTAGGGGAATGAAAGATCAATGAGTTGAAACATTAAATCTTATGGGAAAAGGTGATATATATCAAGAGAGCTATTCTGACATCGTTGATTTGTGTATCATGTGCTCAAGAGGTAATACAAGGTTGAAATCAGCAGAACATGACATAATTACAAGGGAAAATAAGACCTCTAATGAGGGTGTGACTCGTGCAAAGATCAGAAATCTGCTAGAAGACTTTAAGACAGACATACCGGGGACTCTAACAACACAGTTTGACATCATGCAAGCCAAGCAGAAGCAGGTAGAAGCAGATAAAAACTTGGCAATATTCTGCCCCAAATGTAGAAAGAAACACAGCCACAAAGAATGCCCGTTGGATGTGGTTAAAATCTGCACCATTTGCACGAAAGACCACCCTACAGAAGGATGTCCATCGCTTCCTAGCCTAAAATCAGTATATAAGGAGGCAAAGGAAGAATCAGAAGTGGTATGTTTGCTCAACCAGCGCCAACAATGGCAGCCACGATCATCAGGTATGCAAAATGATCCATTTTCTTTTCAACCTCCTCAATATAATACTCAACAGTATAGTGGAATGTGGCAAAATCAATCACCCTTCCCTAATTGGTCACAACAGCCATTTCCTCCCACACCCTGGCCTAATCAAACGAATCAAAATAACTGGCCTAGCTTTCCTTTCTATCCACCTTTTTGACCTACACAATGGTCCCCTTCTACTTCTCAGAACCAGGCCTGGAAATCAAACTGGCAGAAACCTCCAAATCAGCCAACCAGATCAATTCCTCTCTCCCAACCTACACTGCCAGCTCCCTATCCAAACCCCCAGACCAACCTAATACCGCAGCTCCCAGCCCAGCCCAACCCAAACCCAAACAATAGACCAGTTCAGACTGTACAAATAATGGAACCTCCAGAAACAGAAACTGAACTCAGGGAGTGCAATGATCTTCAATTAAGGTCTGGGCGTATAGTGGAAACAGAGAGAAATAATGATGACCAAATTGAAGATCCGTTACCTAAAGAACAAACAGAACAAAATGAGAAGGAAGTTCAACAACAACAAAATCCACAACGAAATCAGCAGCAAGTAACAACTTCTTCTCCACCATTCCCAGAACGATTAATTATTCCTCGTCCATTAGAACAACCAAATTTCGATCTTCTGGGAGAATTAAAAAATTTATGTATAAAGATCCCTCTCCTCCAAGCTATTCAAGATATTCCTATATATGCAAAAACCATTAAGGAATTATGTATAAAGAAGCCCAAGAGGAGAACAACAACCAATCCTACTGTCCAAATAGTCGGTACCTTATCTAATTTATTATCAGGAATGGAGACACCTATCAAATATGAAGATCCAAGAAATCCTATAGTGACAGTTCAGATCAATGGCCAATCATTTCCAAATGCCTTAGTTGACTTAGGGGCAGCAATCAACATTTTAACAACCACTACCTGTCAGAAACTTGGCATTACATCACTTGAACCAACAACAACCTTGTTGGAATTGGCTGACCGATCAGTAGTGAAACCAGAAGGCACCTTACAAGATGTCATGGTATCTGTAGATTCCTGGGAGTACCCTGCTGACTTCCTAGTTATCAATCCCAAGAACCGATTAGATGGACATCCATTAATTTTAGGTAGACCTTGGTTGGCAACTGCCGATGCTTATATTGGATGCCGACAAGGAAATATGACCATTACAAGGGGAAACTATGTCAAAAACTTAGCTTTATATCCCCCAGCCCAACCAAGTCTATCAATAATTAAAACAAGACAACCACCTGCATCATATTTTGAGGAAAACATGAGGTCACCTCTAACTATAGAAGAAGCTCTGAATTTTAAAGATCAAATAGAGGATGATCTCATTAGTAATTTTATCAATAAATCACAAACTGAACCTCATTTGCAATGTCACATGATTGAAGCAGCATTCGACAATAAAGAAGAAGAAGATCCTTTCAAAGATATTCATGATCAAGCAATACCTACTACCTCCATAAATAATACCAAGGTTGTAGAAATTGAACCAGGTAAAACTTTGAACATTAACAAGAATCTCACTGCTGAACAAGAAGAGAAATTAGTCCAATTATTACGAAAATACAAAGCAGCTTTTGCATGGGATTACCCCGACATGAAAGGAATTGACCCTCAATTATGTACTCACCACATTTATATTGAGAAAGATGCAAGACCCATTCGTCAACCTCAAAGGAGACTAAATCCTCATCTTAAAGACATTGTGAAAGACGAATTACAAAAACTATTGGATGTCAATTTTATCTATCCAATATCTGATAGTAAGTGGGTCTCCCCATTAGTGGTGGTACCTAAAAAGAATGGAAAGTGGAGGATATGTGTAGATTACCGTGAACTTAACAAGGCAACATAGAAAGACCACTTTCCCCTTCCTTTCATTGACCAGGTATTAGATACATTGGCAGGGAAGAAATTATTTTCATTCCTGGATGGCTTCAGTGGATACAACCAAATCCAGATTGCCCCTGAAGACCAGGAAAAGACTACTTTTACCTGCCCATGGGGTACTTTTTCCTACCGAGTCTTACCTTTTGGACTATGCAATGCCCCTGCCACATTTTCAAAGGGCAATTCTCAGCATCTTTGCCGACTTGATAAATGAGGGTCTCGAGGTATATATGGATGATTTCACCCCTTATGGGGATGAATTTGAACCTGCATTGCAAAACCTACAAAAAGTATTGCAAAGATGTATTGACACCAGGCTTTGTTTAAGAAATGAAAAATGTCTTATGATGATGATTGAAGGAGTTATCTTAGGTCATTATATTTCAGCAAACGGAATTCAAGTAGACCCAGCGAAAATTCAAATACTCTTGTTAATTCCTACACCCACCACACAAACAGAGGTACGTAGCTTTCTTGGATTTTCTAGTTACTATAGAATATTTATAGAACATTATTCTCGAATAGCTGCACCTTTATATGCACTGACTGGAAATACTGATTTTGTTTGGACAGACAAATGTGACAATGCTTTTAATAATTTAAAGAAGCTCGTTGCAATAGTCCCAGTGTTGAGGGGCCCAAACTGGAATTTTCCGTTCCAAATTTCATCTGATGCCTCAGACACAGCAATTGGAGCAGTACTTGGGCAAGAGGAAGACAAGAAGCCATATGCAATTTACTACATTAGCAAAAATCTGACTCCTGCTGAATTAAATTATACTGTGACTGAGAAAGAATTTTTAGCTGTAGTCCATGCTATAAATAAATTTAGACATTACATAACTGGGTATCCTGTAGTGCTTTACACAGATCACTCTGCCATTAATTTTTTAGCAAATAAACCTGTTACAAATGGAAGAGTGACAAGATGGTTAATTTTACTGCAAGAATTTGATATCACGATCAAAGATCGACCGGGCAAAGAGAATCCTGTAGCTGACTTTTTGTCAAGAATGCCAAAGCCCACAGACACAGAAGCAGTTGAAGACCACTTTCCGGATGAACATCTCTTCGCTGTTACTACCAGAACACCATGGTACGCTGACATAGCGAACTATTTGGCAATAGGTAAATTACCTAAACATCTATCCCTTAATGAAAGAAAGCAAATAATACATCATAGTACCTGTTTTTCTTGGATTGGGGGCTACTTATTTCATACAGGTGCAGATATGAAAATAAGGAGATGCATTAGGGAGGATGAGGTATTTGACATCTTGAAAGCATGCCATGATGGACAGTGTGGCGGACATTTTGTAGATCGCAGAACTTCCCATAAAGTTTTACGAACAGGCTACTATTGGCCTACTATTTTTAAAGACGCTAAAAAATTTGTGCAAGCCTGTGATAGCTGTCAAAGGGCAGGACGCCCTGGGCAGTCTGAAGAAATGCCCTTAAACCCTCAAATAGTGATTGAACCCTGTGAACGTTGGGCACTTGACTTTGTTGGTCCCATTAGCCCTCCATCAAACCAGAAGACATATATCCTAGTTGCAACTGAATACGTTACCAAATGGGTTGAAGCAAAGCCCCTTTCAAAAGCTACAGAGGATTCTGTAATTCAGTTTCTTTTCCAAATCTTTGTCCGCTATGGCCTCCCAAGAGACATAATCACAGACGGTGGACCACAGTTTGCAGGTAACAAATTAGCTGAAAAATTACAAAACTACCATATTCAGCATCAAATTACAACTCCATACCATCCACAGGCCAATGGCCAAGTCGAGAGCACGAACAAGGTAATCGAATCTATATTAACAAAAACTGTTGCTTCGCATAGACGAGATTGGGCCTACAGATTTCCAGAAGCGCTGTGGGCGTATCGAACAACATGGAGACCTACAACAGGATATTCGCCATATCAACTGGTATTTGGAAAGGAACCCATATTTCCTATCGAATTTGAAATTCAAACATTAAAAACAGCTCAAAAGGTGGGTCTGAATTTAGATGAAGCGCAGGCTAAAAGACTGCAACAACTTAACGAATTAGATGAAATTAGACTCTCTGCTCTTCAGCATACAACATTGATTCAGCAACAGAGAGCCAAATGGCATGACGCCCATATCAAACAAAAGATCTTCCACGAAGGATACTGGGCACTCCTATATGATTCTCGGTTTCAGGATTTCCCTAGAAAGCTCCAGACAAGATGGCTTGGACCCTACGAAATACAGAAAGTGCATAATAATGGCACTCTCACACTAGTTACCATTGATGGATCTGGACATTCCTTTAAGGTAAACGGTCATCGCGTTCGATTGTATCACAAGCCGCTTACCCGGGAATCCTTTTACAAGCAGTTACGGGAAGATTCGAACATGGAAATTCTTGAAGAAGGGGAGAATTCCTCCCCGGCACCAGTTTGATAAATCGTTATTTTTTTTAATCTTGTACATAAAGTATGTTTTTCTGATTGTTGTTTTATGAAATTCATTCTTTTCTGTTAATATTTCTTTACTTCTTAAATTTGGTTTCTCTAACAAAATAAAAAAATGAAAAAAAAAAACTCTGTTTTTTTCGCGTTGTTGTTCCTTTCAAAAGGAACAGCACCTCTGCTGTTCCTTTTGAAAGGAACAGCAGTTTCGCAAAATGCTTTTGCTGTTCCTTTTCAAAGGAGCAACACTTTCGCTGAATATTTTTTTCTGTTGTTTCGTACAGTGTTTTTGCTGTTCCTTTCTAAAGGAATAGCATTTCCGCAGAGTATTTTCTTACTGTTCCTTTTAAAAGGAACAACAGTTTCGCATATTGTTTTTGATGTTCCTTTTAAAGGGAACAACACTTTTGAGTGATTTTGTTTTTTATTTGTTTTGAGCTATCCTTTTGATTTCTTTTCACTTCTCTAAGGGAAAATATATCATGTATATACAATCATACAAATTCGAGCTTACTGAGATCAACACATCAAAACAAATCGTCATTTTTAAGGGAATTGCTTAGTAATGAAAAAAAAGAGGAAAAAGGGGCATGATCAATAACATAACATTGCTATTTTATTACCATTAAATTAATCTGATCGATTATTTTTATCATGATTGGTTCTTTCCCATATCCCATAGCTTTCTTTGATATTTATCTCTGAAATGGAAATAAGGGTATATTTTTTTTCTATTGAGATGTTCAGACTTCTTCCACCATTCCCACTCTTAAGGAGTGTTGAGCCATCCTTTATGAATAACTGAGGAAAAGTGTTGTTTGAAAAAGAAAAATACTTACATATTTCAATGATTTTGCAGATGGAGGATAGGGGGTCTCATTAAGAGCTAGCCTACCATGATCATAGAGAAGACAGTGAAGTGGCATTCCCATTATGGCCACCAAACCAGGGAAATGGTCCAAAAGACAATTGACAATCAAGAAGTCCTTGGAACAGGAGGTCTCATCACGAGACGGCCTACCCATTTTTCACTTCTTCCCGGTGAACGGCATTGTGACTTATCTGGTCACCAAGCCAGCACAATGGCCTCCGTCTTGTTATTTAATAAAAATACAAAGAAAGAAAAAGAAGCACTTCCTCAGTATGAATAAAAGGACAATGGTTCCGTGGGTTACAAAACAACTCTGTCAAGGTTATGGACACCTGTGGAAAACAGAGCTCTGCGGATGATATCGAAGTCACATTTATATACATCACTAGTTATTTAACCCTTTTTCCTACATTTTTATTTAATATCAAACGAAATGCATGAATTCCTTGCTTTTTGAACCTATTATACATGAAAACTATTATGAATCGATCATATTATTTTATATGGTAAATAACGCAATTATATTTATGTTAAATCTTATGTTGTCCCTTCCCCTCGTATTTGAATCATTACAATGCGATTTCCTATTCATTACCGATTTCTCTTATGCATCGATTTCAGTGATCGCTTAATTTGGTTGACTGTATCATAATTATGCCTTCTTATTTTTTTCACTGTTGTCCTATTGCTGTGCCACACATGCCACACTCAATCGACGGTCGAGGACGACCTTTCTTTCATTTGGGGGGCGCGGATGTATGCATGCAGATCAAACTCCGATATTCTCTTCACCTGTACACGAACTAAATCTCCGCATTCGATTTCCTTACCGTATATGGACAGAAATAAAGTTTCAATGAACTCTGTTGTGTTGTTCCATTGAAATTACTGTGTGTTGTGAAGAAATTAACAGAGCGCAGAGATGGGAGGACGCCCAATTCGCAGTGAACCGCAGGTGTTGATCGTCTCTGATGCTGCACGAGCAATCTTAGAAAGACTGGGGTGGACTACATATTTCATGACAATGTAGCAACCCCATGAAGCAGTGGCCACCGAATTTTTATTAAACCTGCAGGAAGGATCCTCCACAGTCAGAGGAAGGTAGATAGCTGTGTCCGATGAGATAATTGCAGAAGTGTCCGGTATTCCCGCACAAGGAACTATCTGGACCTAGAAGAAGATTAGGATTCGTGAAGCCATAAAAATCTTTCAAGATGACGGACAGACGCTAACTGTCAAAGGAAGAGGAGTCCACCCGGCGTCACTAGGCGAACCATGGATAGAATTGGCCAGGATTGTGCAGGCTTACATAACATGCGATGGTAGAAAAGACGTGGTAAGACCTCGCCACCTTAAGCTACTAGCTGTGTTAAAACAGAAATGCACTATTAATCTGCCTGCATTCTTAAATTATTTATTGCATGATATTACTCACAGAATTAGAAAAGCCCAACATGCAGACATGGTGGTTAGCCACCATTGTTTAATTCGACTGATATTAAGTTATAGCCTCGTCCAGCAGCAGACCAGCTGGGAAGAATTTATTGAAGGGGGGTTAGCTCTGCCTGCTTCGAGACGGAAAAGGATGGCCGGCTTAATAGCTAAGCCCTCCACTCACAGACAAATCCTCCGATCGAAGCGAAGTAAGAAAATAATGGAGGAAATTCCGGGCAGCAGCAGCCAGCCCCTGAAATTGAACACTCAGATGAAGAGGAACAGCCTCCACAGTTGGAGGGAGCAAGCCCTCGTGCTGAGGAAGAACATGAATTAGAAGGAGAAATTCGTTACTCAGATGAAGAAGAAGTAAGTCATCATGCCAGTAGCGAAAAACAACCCAGTACGGAGGAAGGGGAAATTCGTTACTCAGACGAAGAAGAAGTAAGTCACCATACAAGTAGAGAAAAACAACTCAGTACAGAGGAAGGAGAAGTACGTTATTCGGATGAAGAAGAGATTGAGGGAAATTCAGAGGAAGAATAAGTTGAAGGAGAAATTCGGTATTCAGATGAGGAGGAAGGAAGTTATCACACCTATAACGAGGATAAGGATAATCATGGCAGTGATAAGGATGAAGCAGAGCCCATCGAAAATGCCAATGTAAGCCCCTTACAGGAAGATCAATTGGCCCAGATTTTGGCCAACATGAGCAATTACGCATGACCTCATAGCCCATTGGACCCCGACAGTGACACTAACCAAAAACCAGAATACTCTACCATTAATAAAGATATAACTGATGAAACAGCAAACCCTAGCGAAGCTAGGGTTGCTTCTCCTGAGAGGCAGGAACGGGGGAATGAAAACGTTGAACCAACATCTCGACCTGGAAGCCCCCGGGAAATCACAGAGTCAACTGAGCAAATGATTCTCGAGGAATCTGGCCAAGAGCATGAGAGCATGGAAGAAGAACCCCAAGAAGATGAGCAAGAAGAAGATTTCACTGAAGGCACGACTCAAAACCCAATTGAGCAAATGGGTTCGGATGAGCAAGTCGTTGTTCCTTTAAGAAAGAAGAAGAAAACAACTAAAGTCGAGAGGCTTCGCAGGGAAAGGAAAAAACTTCATAAACTGATAGAACAGCTCAGGCAGACAATTAGGGTTCTAAGAATGAAACAGACACCTAACCGAGCCACTAAAAGAAGAAGAAACATTTTCGTTAAGAGAAGATCAAAAAGGAAAAGGGTAACCACTAATAGGAACCCTCAAGTAGAAGAAGAAACCATGCCTAAACCTAACTATGAGGATGTGGAGCAGCAAACGGCTGTTCCAACACCAGCTGTTCCAGAGGAACCTGCTCTAAACGAAAATACCCAATCTAGCAGTCAGCACACCTTCAGTGATCCAGCATTAGTTAGACTGCAAGAAGAATTGACACAGGCCCAAATCGAAAGACAGAAATTGGAAGAAGATACTGTCCCAAGGAAGAAATATCAAGAATTGCAGCAACAGATGAAAATTATTCATGAGGCAGAAGCTGAAGCTCATGAAAAACGATGAGAGGCAGAGATAAAAGCTGATAAGGTAAGCAACCAATTAAAACTAGCATGAAATCAAATGAACACTCTCTGCTCCTTATATACTGATGTCTTAGCCTGTAGGTGCCCTGCCAAAAACTATGCTTTATTTCTGTTAGAAAGATATTTGCAATTAAAAATCAAGGCAGTTAGGGCTGGAAAATCAATAGAGCTAAGAACTATAAACGACCTGATATCATGCTGCAAGCTTTATGGGGACAAAGTACATCGCCTGTTATGTGAGTTTTATCTGCATAATCTAATACTTGAAAATGACTGTGAATCAAATCCTAGCCCTTTCATTGGAGATGTACAGTTTCAGGCATTCATTTCTTTTGCCGTAAATCAATTAAAATGGCTTAAAGCCTACAATGCCTTTCAAAGGTAGGAAAATGAATTGGATCTATGGGTCAGAAGTGAACCTCAGGACCCCGTCAATTATGGGCTAGACAGAAAAGTCTAATGATAAGGAAAGGCGTTACCCAAACTCTGGGGCCTGTTCATAAGTCAATCATTCTGAAAGGAACAAATTATTTTTCATCTATTAGGGATCAAGCTTATGTAGCAGCCAAGGTCCGGTGGAGAACCTCGAATCAAAACATACAAACTAGGGAGCCATTTAATTATAGAAATTTTGGGCTAGCTGCAGACCGTTTCATTTCCTATAGCCATCTTGTTTTAAAAGAAGGACCATTCTGGTTAGGGTGTAGGTTCCGCAGCCCCATTATTTGGTACCCTGCCTTGGACTACAAAGCTATTTATGAGCTTCCTGAGGGGCAGACAGAACATATTCTTGAAGAATTAGCTGCACACCATGGTTTTAGGCTTCTCAATGATAAACCTTCTCCAGCTTACTCTTTGACTGCTCTCCATGTGAACTATAGTTTTCATGAGGGCATAAAAAAGGTTAAGTCGGGTATGTTGGGCAGTGAAAGAGGTATGAAATTCCTATGTATTTGTTCATTCTTTTACTATAGATATACTTATGTTTGCCTTGGAAAGGTAATTTACCATGAGAATTGCAATTAAATTGGAAAGATTTATGTTTAGCCTAAAAGATGACTAAAGATTGTTTTTATTGGCAAAACAGGAATACGAAGAGGTGAGCAGCTGTATCAAAGGCGTGGCTGAAAATAGTCTGACTCCTACTCTATTCGTGATGAACCATATCCAGTTGAAGCCAAGAATATCTGAACGGATCGCCCGAAAGGGGCAGGGGAAAACTCGCCCTTAAACAGAGTAAACAGAACAATGATAAAACGAGAAGAGAGTGAATCCATCAGGATCGGAAGATCCTGAGGGATCACTGTGCAAACTTATCATATTTCTTGATTTGTCCACCCAAGGATCAAATATAAAGGCAATGATCTTTAGTGACTGGGTGGGTGGTTATATTGTAAAATATGTTTTCGTTAAAAAAATTTTATATTTCCTTTACAATCGAATGATTATCGACTCTCTGTCGTGAGAGAACACTGTCTGTAATGTCTTTTGGATTAATATAAAAGCACAAGTTTCATATTCTCTTTAGAATTCTAAGTTAAGCCTGGCGGTATTTCACTGGCGCTAAGGGCCCGGCTCTGGTGGATTACTATGTTGTTGTATTATTAATCTTGGTTTTTTAATGCGTGAAGTGTGTTTAGTATTTATTTTTGTTACAAAGTTGTTTCATTGATTGTTGAAGTAAGTGCAGAACCATTGATGTTTCATTCTTTACCGCAATTACATTTATCGATCAATTATCTTTTTATTATCTTTTGGCTTTACTGTTCTGTAATTGTATTGAGTTTCTGTTCCATTTATCTATGGTTTGCGATTGGATTATGATTAACTGTCGACAGGCTTGAGTGTGACGATTTACTTATTTGAATTACATTTGCAATTGTTGTTCATTTTATGCTGCTGTTCCTTTTCTAGATTTCATTTCCTTCGAGTTGTTTCACTTGCTTTAAGATCTCCAAACTGTAGAGGATAGAGATATTCGCTCCAAGTCCCCAGATTTGGTCATCTTACATCGATTTCTAGGGGAAAGAGTTACTGCTACTGCATCCCTTATCGATGTTCAGCAAGATTGCTGTAGTTTAGCTCTTACATTCCTGTCATTAGGTTTCCTTTCCAAGCATTTATTACTTTTGTATTTGATATTCTATGCTACATCCTCACAAGCATTGCTCTTAGATAATTGTAGCCTTAGACAGAGTACATTGTTGGAATAAAAAGACGCTCCCGGATTGATGATTAATGTAGGCTAATTAGGTGTTTAAAAGATACCTTTTATGGTCCAACACAACCTACCAAACTCACCAAAGAAAACTTTCAACCAAACCGCTTCTTTGGAAGCATGTGATGCAGCTATGTATTCTGCTTCTGTAGTGGATAAAGCAACAATGTTTTTTAGCTTTGACATCCAGCTAATAGCTCCACCTGCAAGAGTAAAGACATATCCTGAAGTTGACCTTCTCTTATCCAAATCACCTGCAAAATCCGAATCAACATATCCGCAAACAAATTCAGTACTTCTGTTATAAGTGATACAATAATCACTTGTGCCTCTCAAATACCAAAGCACCCATTTCACTGCTGACCAGTGTTCTTTCCCTGGATTTTCCATATACCTGCTGACAACCCCAACTGCATGTGAAATATCTGGTCGAGTAAAAACCATTGCATACATCAAAGTTCCTACTGCATTAGCATAAGGTATTCGAGACATATATTCCTTTTCTTCATTTGTATTAGGACATAAACTTGAAGAAAGCTTAAAATGGGAAGCTAAAGGGACTGAAACTGGTTTCACATTGTTCATACCAAACCTTAAGAGTATTTTCTCAATATACTTCTTTTGTTATAACCACAGCTTACCATTGCTCTTGTCTCTGAAAATCTCCATGCCCAAAATCTGTCTTGCTGCTCCTAGATCTTTCATATCAAACGTCTTGGCCATCTGAGCCTTTAACCTGTTGATCTCAGTTATGTTTTTGCTTGTTAAAAGCATATCGTCAACATACAAAACTAAGATAATGAATATGTCATTACTTAATTTCTTAAAGTAAACACAATGATCATATTCACTTCTTATATAATTTTGGCTCATCATGAAAGAATTAAATTTCTTGTACCATTGTCGAGGCGACTGCTTCAGACCATACAATGATTTCTTGAGCTTGAAGACAAATTTCTTGTTGCGATTTTGAATAAACCCTTCAAGTTGTTCCATATAAATCTCTTCATAGAAATATCCATGTAAGAATGCAGTCTTAACATCTAGTTGTTGTAATTCTAAATCAAGTAAAGCAACTAATGCTAAGACAATCTGAATTGAAAAAAAATTAACAACTAGTGAAAATATCTCATGAAATTCAATTCTTGATTTCTGAGAAAACCCTTTCGCGACCAACCTCGCTTTGTACCTGTCTTCTTTATCATTAACACCCCTTTTCAATTTGTAAACCCATTTACATCGCACAATTTTTCTATCTTTAGGAAGTTCCACCAGATCCCATGTGGCATTCTTGTCTAATGCCTTCATCTCATCCTTCATAGCTTCTTTCCACTTATTACTATTTGAACCTTCTACAACTTCCTGATAGCATAAAGTTTCATCATCATTAGTGGTTAAAGCAACTGAAGTAACATAATCATCATACCTTTTAGGAGGACGTCTAATTCTCATGGACCTCCTTAAAGATGTTTCTGGTTCTTCCACAATTTGTTGATTATTATCTGTAGGAACTTCTTCATGATCTGCATCTGAAACTTGTTCATGATTTGCATCTGAAACTTGTTCATCTGGACTATCATCAGTATTTGCACTAGTTTCAAACTGAAGATGTTGAAACTTAGGTACATTTTCATGTTTCAATTTATTATCTACATCTAGATTATCAAGTGAAGATTCATTGAATTTAACATCTCTGTTAATGATGATATTGTGAGTAGTAGGATCCCACAACCTGTATCCCTTAATACCATCACCATATCCAACAAATATATATCTTTTTTATTTATGATCTAATTTAGAACGTTGATGTTTCAAAATTAGAACATATGCATCACAACCAAAAACTTTCAGTTTAGAATAATCACAAGGATGACCTTTCCATACCTCTTGAGGAAATTTTCATCCTATTATAGTTGATGGTGATCGATTTAGGAAATAAAAAGCGGTAGATATTTCTTTTGTCCGTAATTCCTTCTGCAAATTTGCGTTACTTAGCATACTTCGAGCTCTTTTTAAGAGAGTCATTTTCATGCATTCAACAACTCCATTTTGCTGAGGAGTATAAGCAGTAGTTCTGTGTATTTTGATCTCAGCTTCCTTGCAATAATTATCAAATTCCTTTGAAGTAAAATCACCACCATTTTCAGTTCTTAAACATTTAATGGTTCTTCCTGTGATGTTTTCTACTAATGCTCTAAACTGCTTGAAAACTGTGAATACATCAGACTTTCTTTTTAACATGTAGACCCATAATTTTCTAGAGAAATCATCTACCAAAGATAAAAATATGATGATCCTCCATATGAAATTGTAGGAGATGGACCCCAAACATCAGAATGGATATAATCAAGGATTCCCTTACTAGTATGTTTTCCAGTTTTAAATTTCTGCTTGCTTTGTTTTCCATATATACAGTGTTTGCAGAAATATAACTTACAAGATTTTAAACTAGGAAGTAACATATGATCAGATAAGATTTTTAATCCTCTCTCGCTCATATGGCCCAGCCATTGATGCCATAGTCGAATAGAATTACTTTCGTTTTCAGATACAGTAGAAGCATGATCTGACTCTGTTCTTCCTTCTAATTGAAAAATATTTCCAACCTTCTTTGCTTTCATTACTAATAGGATTCCTTTGTAAATTTTCATTAGTCCACCTTTAATAAAAGTTTTATATCCATTTGTGTCTAACACTCCTTGAGAAATAAGATTTTTTTCTGAGTTCAGGCACATGTCTTACATCAGTTAAGATTTTATTTGTCCCATTAAACATTTTAATCTGGATGCTTCCAATTCCCACAACGTTACATGAGAAATCATTACCCGAGTAGACAACTCCATCATTGATTGATTTATAAGATGTAAACCACTCTTTATGAATGCACATGTGATTGGATGCACCAGAATCTAATAGCCAATGTTGATCATGATTTAACAAATTAACTAATAGAACTTCATCACTTATACCTGAACCGGATGTCGAACCTGAATCTTTATATCTCGTCTTTGCCTCTTTATTTTTTGTTGAAGAGTCTCCTTTGGATGTTTGCTGTCTCTTCCAACATTCCTTCTTCAAATGTCCCGATTTGCCGCAAAACCAGCATTTTAGCTTACTCTTCTTCCCTTTCGATTTTGACCGAGAGTTGTTTTTCTGAATGAAGCGTTTTTCTTTAGAACGACCTCTAACCATCATTGCTTCTGATGTAGAGGTTTCTAAATTTGACCTCTTCCTGGTTTCTTCAGACAGCATAGCTCCAACAACATCATAAAATTCAAGGGTTTCTGATGAACTAAGACTTATAGAAGTAACAAAATGATCCCATGACTTAGGGAAAGAGCATAATAAAGTTACAGCTTTATCTTCTGAATCAAATTTTACTTCTATGCTTTCTAACTGCACCAAGAGAGTATTAAAGGTATTCAAATGATCAGTTATTGATTTACCTTCCTTCATGCGCAAGTTTTACAACTGTCTTTTCAGAAGAATCCTGTTGGTTAAGGATTTAGTCATGTACAGTTTTTCTAACTTTGTCCATAAACCAGTAGCAGTTTTCTCTGACACGATGTTAAATAACACATCATCCGCCAAACACAACCGTATGCCGCTCAGTGCTCTGTCATCGATGTCACTCCATTCGTCATCTGTCATGGTGTAAGGTTGTTTGGATTTTCCCAAAAGTGCCTTCGCCACACCTTGCTGTACGAGTAGATCGTGCATCTTCACTTTCCAAATCTCGAAGTTGTTTCTTCCATTAAACTTCTCGATCTCAAATCAATCATTTTGAGTTTTTGCCATATTTAGTAGCTTGTGTCAATAATTTTCAATTTCAAATCTTAATGAAGATTTTATCAAAATGATTGATTTTGATTAAAAAATGCCCTTTAAAAAAAAAATATGCAATTCCTTTCGCACATTCCACCGTCGAAAAATTAGTTCCTAGGCCCAATATAATGGCATATTAAAATAACTTGATATACAATAAATTGATATTAAAATTAATCGATTTAAATGAATACAAAAGGCATTTGAATACAACTCAAATACAAATCGATTTAAAAAAGGCATATCAAAAAACAAATCGATTTAAAATGGCGAGCCTTCACCATTCACAAGCCGCCATTCAAAAGTCCACGGTTTTACTGTGGCTCCTCCACTCTTAACGCTGCCAGCTAAGGGATATTCCACGGTCCACGCAGCTCTATGAAGTAACTCACAACCAACGGTCTCATGGTCCACAGCCCTGAATGATGGCCCTCACACGTTAACACTTGCTATGATCCGCGGGCCCAAACTTATGCTCTGAACGCAGAGCTCTCCACTCACGATGTTCCGCAGCTTAGCGAGGACAACCTCTAGCTCCAGCTCGCGGGCTATGGAGGCTGACTATTTAAAAAAGCTCCCTCTGCCGTGAGAGAAGATTATTGCCTCCCGATCGAAAAAGGCATCAATCCAAAACGGATCAAGGTTGACAACGCCATGCAACATAATATCCTTCTCTTCGGATTAATGCTCAGACAGCAGCTCTGTTGCTCAACGTTAACACATGCACACAGATCAGGTTATCCACACTTGGCCACCGATCGGCACAGCTTCACATCGCAGATCAAGAAGCAAGTATTCCACGCAGATTTCTCGATTTCAATCACAGATTTTCAACCTGAAAAGCTCCGATACCAATTGTAGGAGTGACCCAGCGGAAAAATCAATAAAATCATACACACAACATTCAAACATAAAGACAACGATTAACGTGGTTCACCCAACCAATCTGGGCTACATCCACCAAACAGAGGTATCGGCATTCTTATTCATCAACAGGAGATTGCAATAGTAGAATTACTCATCTGCACTTCCTCTACACACACCTCACATCTCATATTTTTTGCCTCTATAGGCTTACAATATATAGAAGGGAGAAGAAAATGAATAATTAATTCTACCACACCAAACTAGGATAGAATATCTCCTCATGCTGATTTGATGCCATCAGTTTTGCAACAAAACCTATTGTTGGCATATCTAAGATATTTTCTCCAAATTAATATAAAAAAATCTGAACAGTGCCCATAGGTCGTCTCAATGCACCGGTACGTAGACTTATATAAATTCACCGGTGCATAGTATCACACAAACACACTGAGATTTATAATTGTATTGGTATTTTCGCGGTGCCCATAGGTCGTACAAATGCACCAGTGCATAGTGCTGCATAAACGCATCGATGCGCAATATCACACAAACGCACTGAGATTTAGAATTGGTATCGGTATTTGTGCGGTGTTTATAGGTTGTACAAATGCACTGGTGCATAGTGCGACATAAACACACCGGTGGACAATACCGCACAAACGCACCGATATTTTTAATTGGTTTTGGTATTTTTGCAGTGCCCATAGGTCGTAGAAACGTACTGGTGCGCTTCAGCATACAAATGCATTGGTGTACAGTAACTGACATCCACTGGTGTTCATTTTGTATTTTTTAGAAACATCGACCTGTGACAGTGAAATTATTGTGATTTTTTTAAATTCATTATTCATCAAAAGTCGACAGATCTTATAATATCATTCGTATGAATTAAATTTTTATTAATGCTTTTGAATGTGATGTTTGGATTAATTTGTTATATCATATCATAATTAATGTGATTTTTTTAAATTCATTATTCATCAAAAGTCGACACATATATATCTTATAACAATATTCATATGAATTTAATTTTTATTAGTGCATTTGAATGTGATGTTTGGATTAATTTGTTATATCATATCATCAAATTTCACATCTCTTCATTATAATATTTAATCTTCCATAAATTTAATGAGTGGTGTTACATTTCACAGCGACAATGGAGAACACAATAGAATAAATTAAAACATATTTTATCATATATATATATATATATATATATAAGACAATATTTGTCATACAAAATGGGATAGACATTGGTATCTCTTTGTCTTTCAATTGGGACATTATGTCCATTACTTTAAACAAAATGTCTGATTTCACAGGATAATATTTCAAAAAATACAACGCCTTGCTTTGATATCCAATCATAGTGATCATCATTCTTCTCTTGAACTGTTGTCACTGCTAGAGCTACTTCTATGACTTGGGTTATTTTCTAGAATGTTTTGTTCACGGTGTTGATTGTTTTATTCTTCTTCACCTTCCATCTACAAACATAAAAATAAATTGTAATGAGTGTATATACATTGGTGAGAATAATGAAATTTGGAATATTAAATAATATACATCAATGTAAATCAAAAATAAATGACGTACCATTGCAACAATTGACTCATTAACTATACACATTCTTTCAAAACCATGTAACATACCATCTTTAAAGATTTCTTCTGTTGGCGCAGTTCCATACTTTGTTTCCTGCAAGTTTTATACCCCATAACAAATCATATATTTAATATAAAAGATTTTTTGTTCTATTAATTATAGGTGGGGCTAAGTAAAACAAGATCGATAGATGCTTACAAATTCCACAATTAATTCTGATATGCCAACATACACTCACACCCATATTTAACCCAATTTCAATCAATTTGTCTAATGGTTCTTCTTTGTATGTTAGCACCTGTTTGAAGACATTCAATGAATTTTTGTAAAACAACTTAAAACATACAAAAAAATGAAATCTAGTTAAGTTGTTATAAGGGAGTAACAATTACTCAAAAACTTAGATATCCACCCTTTTCTTCCTTGTCGTCTTGTTTTATATGCTGGATGGGTTCCATTTTCTTTTCTTTTCTTTTCTGCAAGAAAATAAATGAAAATTAATATTTAATGCTAAATTGTTTATTTATTGTACCTAATGATCGAAAAATTCAATGATTACATATTACATTTGAAGCATGTTGTTGTTGAGATGGCTCCTCCTGCGATGCATTTTTTTCCATTTCTTTGACCATCTCCTTGGACACCTTTTTGGAAATTCCTACTGCCATATTTCTGATATCAGCTGTTCATCTTTTGATATTTTCATAATCTTCTTGAAAATGTAACATGACAATAAACTATTTAATTTTTATATTGATATATGAAAAGCAAAAAATAACAAAAGTGATATTTATAAACAATTCTAGACAAACATTTAAAGGAATATTACTTTTTCATTCCTTCTTCTTCTTTTTTTTACGTTTTTGCTATTAAAATTATGACATGTCTCATTAACCAATTCTCTGAAACTCTTCCTGTAGTTTAGATAAAATTTGGTTCTTGGAATCAATGGATTGATTTTTGTATTGTAAGTGGAAAGAACGTCTATACATTCGTTCCACTATATCCCTCAAACTTTTGTAAAAGTTTTTCCCCCTTTCGTTAACCTCCAACACCACTCTAGGTGAGCTAAGGAGCAATTCATTTTCATTTGCATGTTATATTTTTTTCTTAGAACAACATTCCTTTTCTGAGTTGTTGGTCACTGTAGGAAATTAAACATATGTGAATTAACAGATTGTTTGACACATGTTATCTAATGATTTTAAGTATATTATTAATAAAAATTAAAAAAATAAACTCATATTGGATTGATAGTATTTTTTCATTCACCTGATTCATCCTTTTGCAATTTTTCCATCAAGATTTTACACTCTTCTGGTCCTATATTGGAAATAATCTTATCGAGCTTCATCATTTTGTGGCTCTGCATGATACACAGTAAACAATACATATTAGTTAAACTTACATATGGTTCAAAAATAATATTTTTTGTAAATAATTTACAAAGAACTTGCCTTTTCTATTTTTCTTGATGTGTTATCAGTATGTTTGTTACTTGATCTCTTGACAGTAATTTCTTTTTCAATATGAAACCTATACCATATCATTCATTAATATATTTTATAAATAAATTGTCAAATTTTCAAGTATAAAAAAAAATCTCAAGAAACCGGTGTGGCATTCATGGTGTACTCAGTGACGTTGATGCGTGGGGGTATTATAAACGCACCACAAAAACAATATAATATATCATACGGTGCTTTGTGTCAACAAGGAGCACCGATGCGTTACATGTTAACTACCGCACCGATTAACACGGAGAAAATAATAAAAATCATATAGTGTTAGTTTTTGTAGCATAAATGCCCCGCGCAAACAAGGGACCACCATATCGTGCTCTATGTCTACTAGGAGTCCCAGTGCGATGCGTTATACGTTACATGGTGCACCGATTAGCACGATAAAATATTTTTTTGCGAAACAAACACATTCGCGGTGGGCATAATGAAAAAGCGCACTCGTGCGCTCAGTTATGTTGGCCGCACCGATGAAAAAAATATATTTTTTTTTAAATTCACGTAAGGGTCGACATGGATTGGGATCCGACTATGCAAGTCGGCTCGTGGGTTGGATGTCTTATGCCTATATATAGCAATGAAAACCCTATAAATCTAAAATG
Source organism: Pinus albicaulis (assembly GCA_034641835.2). Classification (NCBI taxonomy): domain Eukaryota; kingdom Viridiplantae; phylum Streptophyta; class Pinopsida; order Pinales; family Pinaceae; genus Pinus; species Pinus albicaulis. The sequence goes on from CM076578.1 coordinate 697,807,198, forward strand.
AAAACCCCTAATTCTGAAATCACAGAAAGAGGGAGAAGAAAGGGCTGAAACAAAAAGAATGTAAGGTTTATTTCTAAAAATGGATTTTTTTTATTTTTATTTTTTATTATTTTTTTTTTTGTGTGAAACAGCACGTTCGCGGTGCGCCATAATGAAATACCACATCGGTACCATATTTTTCATATGGTGCAGCATTATATATATATATATATATATATATATATATATATATATATATATATATATATATATATATATATATATATTTTTTTTTTTTTTTTTTTTTTTAATCACACGGTACTTTTGTGGTGCACTGGGATAATACAACGCACAAGTGTGCTAGGTTACGTAGGGCGCACCGATGAATTTTTTTTTTTTTTTAATTCATACAAGGGTCAACATGGATTGGGATCTGGCTATACAAGTCATCCCGTGGGTTGGATTTCTTAGGCCTATATCCCTATAAATCTAAAATGAAAATCCCTAATTCTGAAATCACAGAAAGAGGGAGAAGAAAGGGCAGAAACAAAAAGAATGAAGGGTTTGTTTCTAAAAATGGATTTTATTTATTTTTATTTTGTTTTTGAAATGAAAAAAAAATTGAAATTTTTTTCTTACTGCACAAAAAAAACTGCAGGAAAAAGTAAAAAAACAATATGCATTGAAATTTTTTTCTTACTGCGTAAAAAAAGTTGCAAAAAAAGTAAAAAAAACAATAAACTTTAATCACGAGATCGTTTGAAATTCTATGATACAAGGTTTGAATCACTAGAGGTTTGGAATTATGATTTTCTAAATACTTCTGTTCAAACGTATTTCCCTACTCCACAGTGCTCTCGTGCTCTTTTTTCTCCAAGGATGTCTCCTGCAACTCTCTGAATGAATTTTTTCGCAAAAATAGTGAAATAATGAAAAGTGTTTAGTATTTAAAGAATTTTTTTATGAAATTAGATTTTCAAAAATATTTTGCCGCCTATTTTCCCATTTACCGCTTTTTTTCACATAAAGAAAATAGAGTTGTGTTTTTTTTATTTGTGGTTATTCGTCACTGGTGCGTCACTTAATAGCACCGCACTGGTGCGTCCGTTTATAAAACGGCACCAGTGCGCAGTAACGAAAACGCACCAATGCGGTGATCTGTACATTAGCACCGATAATAAGAAGTCCATTTTTAAGGCACTGAAATTACTTTTAGGTGTGTGCACCAAAATTTATTGTTGATTTTTCTCAAATGTAGGGAGAAAATATCATAATTATATCAAATGGACAATTCTTCAAAATCCATCTTGTTCCATAATATTTCTCAAAGTCCATCGTGGAGTTCTCCCTCTCCGTCTCGAGACGTAATATTTACTTCAGATTTTATTTATATTCTCATTATCTAATTGAATTTATGTTTTTTATCCATGTCAGTCATGCACGGATTAATTAAATTTATAATGTATACAAATTTGAAAGTTCATGCAGATTGAGCATCGAGTTCAGATGCACAAAATATTCAAACAGATCCAAAACGTGGGAAGCTCTTATCAGGAGCAGCCTACGTCAAAGCGCATTTGGTAGATGAAAATGGATAGCGGCTTCACCCTGCCAATTGTAACAATATTGAATCCTCTAGCCATAATACTGGGATGATGGTAATAATTATAACGGTTTGGCATATTAATTAATGTAATTATTTCAACGTAAAACCAGTTAATCATGCAATATTGTCATCGTGGTTACTAGTTGATATAATATATTTTGTACTAATCATGTTCAATTTTTTTTTTTTCAATTATTAGGATTCTAGCGATGATGATAAACCTACCTACCATCTTCCGTTGCACGCCACGACAATTTCAAATCGAGATAAGACTGAATTAAGAGAAAAAATCGAAGAGGAACGATACCAAGAATGGTTGAATCAACCACCGATTCAATTCCTGCTACGACCAGATTCGCCAATTAGGAATGACTACAGCAATAGTAGTTCTTCACAAGCTGGCAGTGGAGGTAATCAAATAGAGGTTGGTATGGATGATTACTTAATGGATACGACTGCCATAGAGATAATGTTGTTAAATGAATTCCAAAACGATGATTAGCTAGGGGATGATGCTCATATCGTTGACACCTTTTTCGAAAGCCTTAAATTTTCTTCCACAACCCCTCTCTTTGGACCTGGTGGTCTGTCAAAGTCTACCCATTTGGGGAAAACGATGTTACTATACAACTTGAAAGAACAAATTTTGGCTTTTCGAATGCATGTTTCTCAGAAATTTTGAGTTAATTTACCATAAATTACTCCCTTATATAAATTTGAAATATAATCAGTACACTAGAATGAACATTACAAATGGTAAATTTTATGAACGTTAATAATTATATCGGCATTAATTTACATTTATTAATATACATGGACAAGATGACAGAAACTAAAAAGAAACATTGGCCAAGACAATTAGAAAGTACGGGATCAGAGGAAGGCGTTGGTCCCTCTAATTCATGGTTTTTCAAAGAAGTTGATGTCCCATGGATTTTTAAAAAAGATGATATTTCTTTGGCAAAGGAAGTTATAATGGGTGTGAGGGTGCCAACTTCATACGGGTCTTCACTACGGTGCTGCTTCACCGTGGATGAGAATTTATCGGGGTTGAAATCGCATGACCATTTGAATATTCTAAGAGTACGTATAATGTCAAAAACTTGATTTTATTATTTGTTATATTAATAATTTTTATCCCATGCGGGGATCATAAAACATAACTAATTTTGTATATTATTTCACGTGTCTATAACTTTGCAGTGTCATTATCCTTTGTTCATGCATGGGTGTGTGAAACATGAATTCCCTCAAGACCTAGGATGTGCCATATCTAAATTATCTGCCTTTGTACATTGGATCACGTCAAAGTAGATTCATGTGGCTAGAATTCCACGGTGACATCAAGAGATAGTTGAGATTGTTTGTATGTTTGATAAGGAACTGCCGACGAGTTTCATGGACTCACAAGTTCATCTTCTAATCCACCTAGTAGATGAGGTTGAATTAGTTGGGGTCGTTTCTTGTCATTCGATGTTCTTCTTAGAGAGGTACATGAAGAAATTGAAAGGTTTTGTTTGACAAAGGTCAAAACTCGAGGGGTCTATGGCAGAGGGGTGCATATCGTATGAGTATTTCTATTATGCCAGTGAGTACATCAAGCAGATCAACAACAGAGCAGCTATGGTGATTTGGGACGATGAAAGGGATGAAGACAAAAGAGAAGGGGAGTTGCTCCAAATGAGTGGAAAAAAGCACTTGATAAAGAGTAAGCAACTTATAATTTTTAAAATTTACACAAAGTTAATATTCATGTTGAACTTCGATATAATGTATATTTTGATCTCTAAGTACTATATAATGTTGGTTTGATTTCATCAGCAAATGCAGAAATTGAAGCAATCAATAAATTCGTTCTTTACAATTCTTAAAGCGATACAACTGTGGGTCGCATTGTACGAACAAAAGAGGATGAAATGAGATAGTGACAGGAAAGAATTCAGACGGTTGAATGGTAGAAGTGTGCCTTATCCTAATCATCTAAAATAAAATATGCCCCAACAGCTGGGTTGATGACCAAGTCAGAGAGAAATACAGTGCAACCGGTCATTACCAGCGTGCTGAAGAGGATGCGCTAAACGTAGGGATTGGGTGCAACAACTCGGTAATGATATTTTTAATTTATTATATATAAATTTGAAACTTATAAGACATCTATATTTCATATTTTAACTGCTAGGTTATTATAAGACACATGACACTATTTTTTTTTAACTTTTTTATAATAGGTGCATTTGTTCCCATCTATGTGGGCATATTGAAACCATTTTTGCACAGAAAATGTCGATGCTGGAAACATCACACAAGACTGTGGAGTGGAGGTTGGGTTAGATCAATCTAGTTGATATATCCACCTTGATCAAAAACTAGTACGAGGGACGTTAGGTTACGTCGGAAAGATACAAGAGATCATTGAAGTGGATTTCTCTTTGTTCCAATGTGTTATTTTTAGGTGCAAGTGGTGGAACACCTTTGATCGGAATAATGTAAAGGAATATCGCAATAGTAGGCTGATATGTATCAACTCTAGAAAGATGTGGGATGAAGCTAAGGAGCCCTATGTTTTTCCCAAACACTGCAACCAGGTGTTTTTTTACCCATATGTGTTGGATAGGGATTGGTGATTCGTATTAACACATGACCCTAGATCAAAACATATTTTTGAGAACAATAATGTTATCATGCCATGCGAGCTGGAAGATAATGAGGGTTATCATGAGAACCGAGAGTGATATGGTACATGTGTTATTTCATCACTATTTATACCTTTTAAGATGAGTTTTTCGAAACATTATAATATATATTTTGAAATAATTGGTAATTTGCATTGTGTTAATGTTAAAAACAATATTTCACGTGATAATTTGCAATTATGTTGATCTCAAAAACAATGGAATACTGTATAAAGTTATTTTCTTTTGTATGTAAGATCTTAATAAAATAATGATAATTCTAAAGTACATGAACTTATTTGCATTATTTTCTAAACTTTATTATGTTACAATAATTTATATTATTCTAGATTTAATATTTTACAATTATTTAAAATTTTACAAATTTAAAAATTTAAAATTTTTAATAAAATCATTTCACATTAATACAATTAAAATTTTACAAATATTTTACATACAAATAAGATCAGAATTACAATTACAATTACAATTTTAGAATTTTACATACAATTACAATTTTACAATTATAATCAATTCACAGTAATACAATTAAAATTTTACAAATATTTTACATAGAATTGGAATTACAATTAGAATTATAATTTTACAATTTCACGTACAATTATAATTTCAATTACAATTTTAGAATTTTACATATATACAATTTTAATTTTACAAAATAAAAATTTACAATTACAATTACAATTTTACAATTTTACATATATACCATTACAATTACAATTTTAGTATTTTACATACAATTAGAATTACAAATATTAAAATTTTACAATATCATGATCATTTAATATTAAATTAATTAATAAACATCACGTTCATGATAACCATCGTACAAACATCATATTTGACTAAAAAACACATTCAAAATCGCTAACTTCATCGTCATCATGATCATCTAACAAAACACAATTAACATTATATATTAACATCATCACAACACAAATATCAAATATACAGCCCATGTGAAATAAGTGCTATCACATACACATCTATCTGCAAGTTGCACATTAAATGAACATATCTAACATGACCTAACAATATACACATCATGATGATCACCAACATGTAAATTAAGTACAACTGAAACATGAACATAAAATACATGGACCATATATATATATATATATATATATATAGATAATTGAATAATGTGAAAAATATACAACTGTAATATAAATTTCATGGACCAGTTGGTGGTACATCATCAATAACAGTACTAGTAGAGGCCTTCTCATTCAATGGTGCAGCCTCGACGATCAATGGTCCAGCCTGCTCATGATCATGAGTACTGCTGGATGTTGCAGGCTACTGACTGGACGTGGCCGATGGTTCAGCTTTCTCTCCATGATGAATGTTGCATGATGCTAGTGGAGGCTGCTCATTTGGCACGGCATGAGGTGAACGGTCATCAGATGATGAGTCGCTGCTCGCGGACTATCAATAACATGTTGTGTCTCGACCATGCCTATAATGTGCAACGGTCCTCCTCAGTCGCATAACTAAGGTCTTAGCTCCTACGACATGCCACATCAGGATGTACATTTCACGCGACATACCTCTCCACATATGTAACAGCCTACCATCGACCTATATTTTTCTCATATTAGTGGGCCTAATGCCCGCCTCAACAATAAATGTAGTGATTTGATCGCCCAAATCCATCTTGTATTTTCTATCAAGCCGACCGCGCCTAGCAAAAGGTGGTACTGGCGCACCAGCAGGAGCAGATCTCTTTACACCGGCCTCCTGATGATCCTCGGCATCTGGCATGCCCTAATCTTAAACAAGATCCACATCTACATCATGTGGTGGTGTCCGCATGTCCTCGCCATCAGGATACCCAATGTCTTCAAAATATATACAAGTACATAACAATAATTAGATAATTTCATTACACAATTTAATAAAAACAAGTTAAAGAACATGTTAGAATAAATTTAAATAAAAAGTAATATTACCTCTATCATTCAGCGGCTCATCATCTGTGAAGATGATGTTGGCACACCCTCGCTAATCCAAACCATCATAAGGACAGGGGACCATAATGAAGGGATGCTCGTCAACACTAGCTAGCAACTCCAATGCATCATGCGATATCCTTGCTGGAAACACAGTCTTGCCCCTCTTTGGCATCATCTACCCCCACATGTGCATCTATGCCTCGAACATCATCCTATGAGGTTTTCGAACAAAAGTAGGCCTCGTCTCTGGAAACCTCTCAAAAAATAAACAAAAAATCTCTGAAGAAAAATGGAAGTTGACCCTCCCCTGTGCATGAGAACGACATCTATCTAAGGCTGTACAGAACTACCGCAAAAAAATTCAGACCACCTCACAAGTCGTGGCTCATGTACTAAAGAATTAACATAATATACAAGCGAGCAACTAATGCGTTTCCCATCACTGGTGTTGTGTGAAATGGTCGAAATGAGAAGTGAGAGGCACCTTACCTCTTGACTACGAGATGCACCAATATGTAACTGATCTTTGGAGACTTGAAAATCTGAAGGAGACAGTATATCTGCACTAATGCACTAGAAAATGTGGCCCAATTTCCGACGGCCACTTCGTTGCTATTCCGACACATAGTCGTCGCAAGAGTGACAGTTAGAGGCCGAAAAAAACGTGGTTAGCCATTACGTCGCAATTCCGACACTTTGCCAAAGTGTCGCAATACCAACACTTTTTCTGACGTTTCCAAACAACCGTCGCTCTTCCGACTTTTTCCAAAGTGTCGCAATACCGACGCTTTCAAAGCGTCGCAATACCGACGCTTACAAAGTGTCACAATACCGACGCTTACGAAGTGTCGCAATACTCTATGGCTAACCACGCTTTTAAGGTGTCGCAATACCGACGCTTTCAATGAGTCGCAAGACCGAAATTTTTGTTGCAAGGCGTCACAAGACAGACGTTTCTAGGATGTTGCAAGACCGACTTTTGCTAACCACGCTTTTAAGGTGTCACAATACCGACGCTTTCAAAGCGTCACAAGACCGACATTTTTGTCACAAGGCGTCGCAAGACCGACGTTTCTAGGACGTCGCAAGACTGACGCTTTTTCGCAAGACTGATGCTTATAAAGCGTCGGTATACCGACGAATAGTTAAATGTTTTAAAAAAAAATGAAAATTTCGATTTGGATTCTTTTACCGACGGCTATATCTGGTTTAATATTTGTTCTTGTTTGGAATAAAACCATGAATGCTTATATACCAAGGCCAAAAATTACTCCATATTTTGAGCATCAGTTACTGGTTTGTTTTCATGTTTGGTTTAGTGTAAATAATATCATCTTCACAAATATGATTCTCGGACAACCTTTATCAACAAGCTCTTGGATAAAACTACTCAGTAAATTCGATCAATGCTTTTAAGCAAATACAATGTTAAATTTACCAACCATTTTCTTCGGCAGAGACAAGAATAGGCTAACAAGTAGCAAATCTTACTACCAAAATGCATATTTATATGATATCATTCACCCTTAATGTATTCTCTTTTCTTTTTCAATTGTCATTCAACATGAATGAATCTACAAGAGAAAGGAGCAGGTATTTCTATAACTCCTTGAGCTAAAAGAAATAAATGTGAAGACTTTTTGTCCTATTGAGCTTCAAAAATGGATACTTTTCTATTTGAAAATTGTAAAAGAAAGTTGAAAGTAATTTTTTTCCCATATTTTTCACTCTCTTATACCCTAGTTTCAAACCATTTCAACGAGTATAATCACCAAAGTGAAATTTATATGAATCTATTCCTGAAGTTAGAATTATGTATCATAATATATTTATATATTTGTATAATATATATATATATATATATATATATATATATATATATATATTCGTGTGGAATGTTTTGTTAAATACATAAGAACCAACCTATTTCTGAAGTTAAAGAGGGGATTTGACTCCATCAGTAATAAAGAATGGACTTCTATATCAATTTCTTTCCACATAGAAGAGACCATAATGATTAATTACATAGAACATCCAATCAACAAACAAATATGGGAATTTTGACAATTAACATGAATATGAATATCAGATAACTCAATGGAAATATCCTCATTCCCAATCTCCATCAATTTTTCCAAAAAATACATGTGATTTGAATGGTAAGGGTATTGCCATCATCATTGTTTTTTTAGGTGAGACATTTCCCAACATGCAAATTTTATTTGGCACCTTCACACCTGTACTTATGGACATACTCCCTGTATAAATGCAAACTCTTTAATTTTCCTAGAATGATGAATAATGACAAAATCTCAACTGAGGGGTTTACACCAATCATGCAACCATTTTCAAGAACCTGTTCGATTTTGTCACACTGACACACTGTGGTATGACAAACTACATTTTCTATTTCCATTTCAAGTGCATTTAGCTTTGTAAATACTTCGACCCGAAAAGGGTCACCATCAGAACAATGCCTGCAGGAAAATTACATAGATATGGTAAGCATAGTTTTGTTTCACTGCTCCAGTGAATAAATCTGCGAATTTGATCATTAATGGAAGCAGTAACACATGGCTTGCTTAAGAAGGCAAAACTGACTATGTTTGTGACTTATTGGTCACCTCAATGTCAATTTAATTAATGCATTATCTCACTATCAATTCCTTGTGTTCTTTGTTCCACATTGACATGCTATCTTGTGAGCTGAGCTCTGGAAACTAATTGTAAGAAAGATGTACATAATTTTCACTTTACAAATCTGTTCTGTAAAGGCTGATGATACTATAATTCACTTCCATTGAACTATGAGAATATTAAATCATAGGCTCTACTTCAATACCACATAAGAAGGGGAACTTCAACATATATGTGAAAGTAAGATCTTGTGATACTTACCTCACCTTAATTTTATAAACTCAAATATGCACATTGATTATCTGAAGCGTTACAAGCTTTGCTCCTGATTCCATTGATAGTATTTATCTGAGGAAACAGTAGAGAGTCTGTGATTGCTGAACTGCAAACTCACCCCCTAGTACAACCTTCCACGACAACTACTAGCCCCACAGTTACAGGGGCATCCCTTGCCAGGTAGTAGCTTGTAACGATAATCATAAGCTAGCTCTTCCCCAAAATAAATCTGACATCAACCCAGAACTTATGTTAATGAATATGAAACTTCCTCGGCTGCTATAGTGAACAACATCACTCTATATTTCATTAAAACAAAAGAAAATTTTAAATACGAAGAACGGTGGAAGATGTGATATTAAATGCAATCCAATTGCACAACTTACACATAAAGGCATACACCAAAAAAAAAAAAAAACTCCAAAAGAAACCACATACATCTCGACTCGCATACAGGCCAATATGTGCAAGCTGGCAATCCATGCTCTCCACTAATACTTGGTAATTTACTAGGTTTAGAGAGCAACTGGAATACACAAACATAAAATATATTAGTCCCATGGTTGAAGCGGAAAGAATCTAGTGCCACTGAAAAGAAAAACCCAGTACATAAGTGACATTCAGCCCCTGAAAAAATTATTTTAGGAATATTATGTTCAGTATGCAAAGTTATTCTTAAAGTTATAAAACAACTAAGAAAGCAGAACAATGTGTGTTACCTGTGATTTATAAAGTGTGCAACATTCCCATACTTGGTAGCATCAATAACATATGGTTGTACACCATAAATCAAATCACTTGTATCAATATGGGCGTCAATATCATATAGGTAGCTACAGCCTTCATTGTCATACCTGAATATTAGTAATTTAGAACAAACAAGAAAAGAAGTGGCAGTAAGCAATAGGTGCATTCAGTTAGAAAACCATTTATGATGAAGAAATAGGAAAATAGAATTTAATACAAGATAAAAATTTACCTTTCTTCTCTTTTATTTGCTTCTTGATCATTTAAGACCTCTCCAAGGTATTCACAAATGAATGTCCCACATGAAATTGCTTGTGCAGCTCTAACTGTCTAGCCCTAAAATCAAACAGAAAGACAGACCAAAACATTGAAACACAATTGGGGTCTTGTTGCACCTTGGTTTATTGATAATTTTGAAACCAAGCTTTTGCTTTTTGAAAAAATGCATCTGACATTAACAAGTGAAGTTATTTACATTCTAGACCATGATTGCATTTCAATAATTCTCCTAATGCTCTGCAGAGAAGGAGAATTTCTGAAAAGGCAGCCGATCAGAGCAATTTCCTCCTCATCCAACCCTGAAACCCTTATACGCACTTTCTTGAGATTTGTCAATAGTGGGAGGGTCAAGCTTCCTGTAGCTGGACTTGCTGCCTTAAAAGAATTGCTTTCCATGGAGAGTTCTTTGAGATTGGAAAAATGGCCAAGTACTGTGAGCAAAGGCACGTGAATACTCCACCCACAAAGGGTAATTTTTCTCAGAGAGTTCTTGTTAGAAAGACCTTCTAGTACCTTAAGCCCTGTTGTGGAAAAATGTAGATCCCCGCAAGAATTTAGCTCCAAACTCAACATTGAGTTGTGTATTGTAACATTCACCAACTTCGGGCAATTCACTATTAACGTTAGTGGGATTTTATGGTGATTTCCCGAAAAATTAAAATACTTGAGACTTTTAGAAGAAAATTTCAAAGTGTTCAGGCCCATAGTACATGATCCAACTCTCAAATTTTCAAGAAGAGGGAATTTTGTTGCAAGCTACTCAAGCATATCATCAATAATATAAACATCTGATAGAAAATAGGTTCTAAGGTATCTGAAACCAGAAAAGTCTGAAGGTAGTTTGAAATAAAAATCCGTGAGCTCCAAAAAAGTGAGGCAGTCACAGGAAAACAGAGAATTTGGAATGTCCATATGAAATGGAAGACTCAAAGTAATTTGTTGCACTCTCTTTATAGATGCAGCCAAAAATGATTTCCATATTAACTGTTTATGCAGTGGCAAGTCAATATTTCCATATTTCCAATACGGATTGTTTACTGAAATTTCCAAACTTTCAAGATCTTCATGATGCAAGTACATGACGTCTGTTTCAGGCTCTCAGTGGGTAGGGTCATTTTTTTTCTCATGTGCTTCTTCTTCATATAAATGAAGGTGGTTTCTATTTTCTGAAAAAAATTCTAGGAATGAAAGAAATATTAGGAAAATCCTGGGCAAATCAACCTACCATATATTCCGCAAGACCAGTTATATATATCAGGGTTGGCTGGCTTGCTTGCATAGAGTTTTAGTTTCAAAAGCTTCAGGAAGTCTCCACATTAGTGGCAATAAGTTTGGTTTTTAATTGAAATGTGTGCCCACATCGTTCTGAATAATTCTGTGTTGTTATTGCTGGAGAGTAGAATCGTCATTAGGAGATTTTTCAAGGAGTGTTTGAAGGGGACTACATATAATATTGTCTGTAGAGGGGAGTGATTGAAAAAAATCAAGCAGACACTTGATCACATGAACAATGCACTTCGTCGCAAGGATGAGTTGAAGTCTCCAAAAGAACTGGTATTAAGCGTGGAGGCTATGAGAGAATTGGTAATGAGCATTGAAGCGATCTCCAGGCAGATCCAACATTACTGCCTGGTAATCACTTGGAAGGGAAGTAAGATGTTAGAGGTTAGGGCTTGGGTTAATAGCTTTAATAAATGGATTCATGAATTGGACTCTCTTCTACAGGAGGCATTTGGAATGGCCCAAAAGTGTACAAAGCCAATGCAGCAAGGCATTTTTCATGATTAAAGGAGCGAAAAGATAAAAAATTGTCAAAACATCTCAATTCTCTATCTAGTTCGATTGACATTGTCAACGCCCGAACTGAGGGGATAGTCGCCAATGCTAGGCACATTACCCCTAGTTGGAAAATAGTTACGACCAGTTCCAGCTAGGGATCAAAATAGTGCAGATAATATAAGTTCTAGTTAGGGATCAAAACCCAGATCGAGATCGTAGTTGGGTATTGTTTCCCTGGAGAGGAAGATCCAAGGAAAAGACACCTGTGGATCAGGCTTATAAGCTCCCACAGAGGCCAATGTGCATTTGTTTCATCAGATCGGGTTGGTAATGGGTTGCAGTCCCAATGGAACAAATTACAAGTAGACCCATGAGACAAGATCCTGAAAAAAAACTAAAACGCCAACCAAAATTCTTGTTGTATTGAAGAATAAGAGTACCTGTTTTTGGAGTTGTGGAGTTGAGAGCAATGCAGAGATCCTCACACTGTCCATGGTGCCATATCCATGAGCACGGCTCGAGGCAAAAATCTCCCACATCCTTCCTCCAAACCTGCAATAGTATGACTGCATCCTTCCTCAAAATCGGTGAGTACAGTATGGTCGCATTCTCCCTCCTTCCCTGGACAAACCATGCAACCGGAGGGAAATGAACGAGGGAAATTAAAACTTTTGATATTTCATAATTTTTGACATTTTGAAATGAAACACGTGTGTTTTTTAAGGCCACTAAAATTAATTTAAAAATATATATATTTTTAATAATTTTAATAATTTCTAAATAATTAAATGTTTTTTTATTTCGATTGTTTAAAAATATTTACAATAAAAAAAATAAAACATATCTTTTTGAGAAGCAATTAAAATTATATGAGTAAATAATGGACTGATTTTTGCATATAGTAATCCTTCTACCCTACTAAATCATCATGCTTTATTAAAAGGAGTTTTAAACTTTACACTATTAAATTATGTTGTATTTTAAATATTTGGAGTTTTAATCTCTTTTTTTTTTAAATATTTTTTCTTTATAATTTATGTATTATTTTTTCCTTATTTTTAAGTATTACTTTAAAAGTGAAATTTACATTTTTTTTTCTTTAATGATAGTAATCTATGTATTCATTCATTCAAATTAGATACATTTTCTATAATAAATAAGGACGATCTACACTCGCTGTTGGAGCCACTGAGCAAAGAGCAGTTGATCTCTTTGATGGTGAATTCAGGTTCTTCATACCTTGCAATTGCAGAAGAAATTAAAGATGTTGCAAGTAAGGACCCGACTCATTAGAAGCTGTTTGTGTGTGGATTGGCTTGGGAGACTTCTTCACAGACCATATGTGATGCATTTGAACAATATGGGGAGATTGAAGAAGACACTGTTATTATGGATAAGACATGAGGAAAGTCACAAGGATTTGGCTTTGTCACATTTAAGCATATGGATTCTGCTCAAAGGGCATTGAAAGAGCCTAGCAAGACTATTGATGGGAGGATTATTGTAAGCAATCTGGCAGACGTGGCAAGCACAGGCCCTGGTCAAAGTACAGATCAGGCTAAAATGAAACTTTACATTGGTGGTATTTCATATGACATGGCCAATGATAAGCTTTTAGAAGTTTTTTCCAAGTATGGAGAGATAGAGGAAGGTTCAGTTGCATATGATAAGAATACCAACAAATCCAGGGGATTTCTATTTGTGACATTCAAGACTGTGGAGGCTACAAGGCAGGCTCTTAAAGAGGTTAGGGGTTTATAGGTTTACGGTTTAGGGGGTTAAATGGGTTAGGGGTTAAGGGGTTATATGTTTAGGTTTTAGGGGGTTAAATGGGTTAGGGGTTAGGGGTTTAGGGGTTAATGGTTAAGGGTTTAGAGGTTTATGGTTTAGGGGTTAAATGGCTTAGGGGTTTAGAGGTTTAGGAAACCCTTGAAGCAACAAATACTCGTATAGATAATGAGCTTCAAGATAAAAATCCCATAGACATGAAGAGTGTCATATGCCTTGTTCAAAAAATGAGTAAATGAAATTGTGGATCTAAAAAATAACTCTAGAAGATGCCTCTATTTGAAATAACTTACAAACCATATTGCAAAAAAAATTACTTCTTCAGGTAATTCATCAAATTTGGAGGCTTAGGGGATTGGGGTTGGGGTTTGGGGATTTAGGTGCATTTAGGGGTTAGGGGTTGAATAATGAGTTAGTAGTTAAGGGATTAGGGAACGGGTTTGGGCGGGCGCCCTCACACGGTGCGACACGACGCGCACGACCGAACGAAGGCACAAGGGAGAAAATGTCAAATGGGCCGCACGAACGTGCAAAAGGCACTCGTGCAATCACAACTCAACAAATTTGATATGGCCACCCTCAAAAGAAATGACCCGACTCGACCTGAACGCGTTTGGGCGGGCACTCTCTCAAAGGGCATTGAAAGAGCCTAGCAAGACTATTGATGGGAGGATTATTGTAAGCAATCTGGCAGACGTGGCAAGCACAGGCCCTGGTCAAAGTACAGATCAGGCTAAAATGAAACTTTACATTGGTGGTATTTCATATGACATGGCCAATGATAAGCTTTTAGAAGTTTTTTCCAAGTATGGAGAGATAGAGGAAGGTTCAGTTGCATATGATAAGAATACCAACAAATCCAGGGGATTTCTATTTGTGACATTCAAGACTGTGGAGGCTACAAGGCAGGCTCTTAAAGAGGTTAGGGGTTTATAGGTTTACGGTTTAGGGGGTTAAATGGGTTAGGGGTTAAGGGGTTATATGTTTAGGTTTTAGGGGGTTAAATGGGTTAGGGGTTAGGGGTTTAGGGGTTAATGGTTAAGGGTTTAGAGGTTTATGGTTTAGGGGTTAAATGGCTTAGGGGTTTAGAGGTTTAGGAAACCCTTGAAGCAACAAATACTCGTATAGATAATGAGCTTCAAGATAAAAATCCCATAGACATGAAGAGTGTCATATGCCTTGTTCAAAAATGAGTAAATGAAATTGTGGATCTAAAAAATAACTCTAGAGAAGATACCTCTATTTAAATAACTTACAAACCATATTGCAAAAAAAAATTACTTCTTCAAAGCTAATTCATCAAATTTGGAGGGCTTAGGGGATTGGGGGTTAGGGGTTAGGGGATTTAGGTGCATTTAGGGGTTAGGGGTTGAATAATGAGTTAGTAGTTAAGGGATTAGGGAACGGGTTTGGGCGGGCGCCCTCACACGGTGCGACACGACGCGCACGACCGAACGAAGGCACAAGGGAGAAAATGTCAAATGGGCCGCACGAACGTGCAAAAGGCACTCGTGCAATCACAACTCAACAAATTTGATATGGCCACCCTCAAAAGAAATGACCCGACTCGACCTGAACGCGTTTGGGCGGGCACTCTCACAATATGGCGTGCCCGACTAAACAAAGGCACAAGGGAGCAAAAAGCAAACTAGCCAGGTGAACGTGCACAAGGCACCCATGCGGTCACAAGAGGTACTTAAGGAGTGTGACACATTTGGTTGGTCACCCTCACATGGCGCAACATGGCGTGCACGACCGAATGAAGGCACAAGGGAGAAACCGGAAAACGGAGGTTAAATGGGTTAGGGGTTAAGGGTTTATAGGTTTAGGGTTTAGGGGGTTAAATGGGTTAGGGGTTTTGGGGGTTAAATGGGTTAGGGGTTTAGGGGGTTAAATGGGTTAGGGGTTAAGGGTTTAAGGGTTAGTGGTTAGGGGTTTAGAGGTTTAGGGTTTAGGGGTTAAATGGGTTAGGGATTTAGAGGTTTATGGTTTAGGGGGTTAAATGGGTTAGGGTTTGGGAATTAGGGTTTAATGGGTTAGGGGTTAAGGGGTTATAGGTTTAGGGTTTAGGGGGTTAAACGGGTTAGGGGTTTTGGGGTTAGGGGATTTAGCAGTTAAGGATTTTAGGGGTTAGAAGTTAGGGGCTAATGGGGTTAGGTTTTAGGGGGTTAGATGGGTTAGGGGTCAAGAATTAGGGTTTAAGGGGTTAGGGTTAAGGGTTTAATGGTTTAGGGTTTAAGGGGTTAGGGGTTAAGGGTTTATAGGTTTAGGCCGGTTTAGGGGGTTAAATGGGTTAGGGGTTTACTAGGGGTTTAGGGGGTTAAATGGGTTAGGGGTTAAGGGTTTAGGGGTTAGGGGTTAAGGGTTTAGAGGTTAATGGTTTAGGGGTTAAATGGGTTAGGGGTTTAGAGGTTTAGGTGGTTAAATGGGTTAGGGGTTGGGAATTAGTGTTTAAGGGGTTAGGGGTTAAGATGATAGTTTCATTGGTATCTGTTTGTGTACATTAGTTGCTTATTCTTTGTGTCTCAATGTAACAAGGATATAGTGAGAGGATTGGAGAATAGAGAGAGAGAGAGAGAGAGAGAGAGAGATTGGGGAAGAGAGAGGGAGGTATAAGGAGAGAAAGGGAGAGAGAAGAAGGACAAGAGATAGGAATTAAGAGAGAGATGGAACCAGTATCATAGAAGAAAGAATATGTGACCAAATTACTCTATATGGAGATGGGAGATAGGGGCGCCCTACCTACCTACCTACGCGTTTCCTTGGGCGGCCTCACACGGCACGAACTGACCCGACCCGACCCGACCCAACCTGCCCAAAAATGTTTCCTTGGGCGCCCTTAATTACAATACGGCACGAACCAACCTGACCTAACCCGAACTCGTTTCTAGCTAATTGGGCGCCATCACACGACTCGACCCGACTCGTACGAATGTGTTTCCTTGGGCGGCGTCACACGACAACACTCGATCATGGCGCGACACGATGACCTCACACGATGCGACACGACGAATGATGCCACAGGGGAGCAAATGGTAAATGGGCTACCGGAACGTGCACAAGGCACTCGGGTGCTCACAAATTAGAAAAACTGATAAGGGCACCCTCGAACGAAACGACCCGACCAGAACGCGCCCGGTTGGGCGACCTCACACGGCGCGACACGGTGCGCTCGACCGAATGATGCCACAAGGGAGAAAATTGAAAACGGGCCACTGGACCATGCACAAGATTGCACTCGAGCGGTCACAACTTAGCAAAACTGATACGAGCGGCCTCGAACGAAACGACCCGACCCGACCTGAACGCGCCTAGTCGGGTGACCTCACACAGTGCGACACAGCGCGCCCGACCGAACGATGCCACAAGGGAGCAATCAGAAAATGGGCCACCCGAACGTGCACAAGGCACCTAGGCAGTCACAACTTAGCGACACTGATACGGGTGCTCTCGAACGAAACGACCCGACCCGAACGCGCCCGGTCGAGCGACCTCACACAGCGCGACACGAAATGAACCGACGAACGATGCCAAAATGGAGAAAATAGAAAAATGGCCACCCGAACGTGCATAAGGCACCCAAGTGGTCACAACTTAGAAAAACTGATACGGGCACCCTCAAATGAAATGACCCGACCTGAACACGCCCGGTCTGGCGACCTCACACAGCGCGACATGGCGCGCCTGAATGAATGATGCCATAAGGGAGAGAATAGAAAACGGGCCACCCGAACGTGCACAAGGCACCTGGGTGGTGATCACAACTTAGCAAAACTGATACGGGCGCCTTTGAACGAAACAGCCTGACCCGAACGCGCTTGGTCGGGCGACCTCACGCGACGCGACACGGTGCACCCAAAAAAATTATGCCACAAGGGATCAAATGGCCAACGGGCCACTCGAATGTGCACAAGCTAGCACCCAGGTGGTCACAACTTAGCAAAACTGATACGGGCACCCTCGAACGAAACGACACGACTCAAACGCGCTTGGTCGGGCGAACTCACACGGCGGGACATGGCGTGCCCAAACGAACAATGCCACAAGGGATCAAATGGAAAATGGGCCACCCAAACATGCACAAGGAAAACGGAAAATGACAAACGGGCCACCTAAACGTGCACAAGGCACCTAGGCAGTCACAACATAACAAAACTGATATGGGTGCCCTCGAACGAAATGGCCCGACCCGACCCAAATGCGCCTGGTTGGGCGACCTCACACGGTGTGACACTGTGCGCCTGATCGGACGATGCCACAAGGGAAAAAATGACAAACGGGTTGCCCGAACGTGCACAAGGTACCCGAGCGGTCACAACTTAACAAAAATGATACAGGTGGCCTCGAACGAAACGACCC
Source organism: Pinus albicaulis (assembly GCA_034641835.2). Taxonomy (NCBI): domain Eukaryota; kingdom Viridiplantae; phylum Streptophyta; class Pinopsida; order Pinales; family Pinaceae; genus Pinus; species Pinus albicaulis. Next base: position 697,825,299 of record CM076578.1, read on the forward strand.
GACCTGAACACACCCGGTCGGGCGACCTCATACGACGCGACATGACGCACCTGACTGAATGAATATGCCACAAGAGAGCAAACAAAAAACGGGCTGCTCGAACGTGCACAAGGAACCCGGGCGGTCACAACTTAGAAAAAATGATACAGGTGCCCTCGAACAAAACGGCCTGACCCAAACGCGCCTGGTTAGACGATCTCACATGGCGCGACACAACGCACCCAACCAAATGATGCCACAAGGGAGCAAATGGAGAACGGGCTGCCCAAACATGCACACGGCACTTGGGCAGTCACAAATTAGCAAAACTAATACGGGCACCCTCGAATGAAACAACCTGACTCGAACGCGCCCAATCGGGCGACCTCGCATGACACGACATGATGCACCCAACCGAACGATGCCACAAGGGAGTAAACAAAAAATGGGCTGCCTGAACGTGCCAAAAGGAACCCTGGTAGTCACAGCCTAGAAAAACTAATACGTGCGCCCTTAAAAGAAACAGCTTGAACCAAATGCGTCCGGTCGAGCGATCTCACGGGCAGTCACAATTACTTAGAAAAACTGATACGGGCGCCCTCGAACGAAATGACGCGACCCAAACGCGCTCGGTCGGGTGCCCTCGCACGGTGCGACATGACGTGCCCAATCGAACGAATATGCCACAAGGGAACAAACTGAAAACGGGCTGCCCGAACGTGCACAAGGCACTTGGGTGGTCACAACTTAGCAAAACTGATATGGGCGCCCTCGAACAAAACGGCCTGAACCGAATGTGCCTGGTCAAACGACCTCGCACGGCACAACACTGCGCGCCCGCCCGAACGATGCCACAAGGGAGAAAATTGATATGGGCCCCCTTTAATGAAACAACCTGAATTGAACGTTCCCAGTCGGGTGACCTCACATGGCACGACACGATGCGCCTGATCGAACGAATATGCTACAAGGGAGCAAATGGGAAATGGGCCGCCCGAACATGCACAAGGCACCCGGGCAGTCACAAATTAGCAAAACTAATACGGGCGCCCTCAAACAAAACGGCCCAACCCAAACGTGCCGGGCCGGTCGGGCGACTTTGCACGGTGCGACACAACGCGCCCGATCGAACGATGCCACAAGGGAGCAAACGACAAATGGGCCGCCCGAATGTGCACAAGGCACCCTGGCGGTCACAAATTAGCAAAACTGATACGGGCACCCTTGAACAAAATGGCCCAAACCGAACGTGCCTAGTTGGGCGACCTCACATGGCACGACACCACGCGCCCGACCAAACGATGCCACAAGGGATTAAACTAATACGGGCGCCCTCGAATGAAACGACCTGACCCGAACGCGCCCGGTTGAGCGACCTCACACGACGCGATACGACATGCTTGATCGAAAAAATATTCCACAAGGGATAAAACAACAAACGGGCCACCCAAACTTGCACAAGGCACCCGGGTGGTCACAACTTAGCAAAACTGATACGGGCGCCTTCGAACAAAACGACTTGACTCGAATGCACCCGGTCGGGCGACCTTGCACGGAGCGACATAGCACGCCCAATCCAATGATGCCATAAGCGAGAAAATGGAAAACAGGTAACCCGAATGTGTACAAGGCACCCGGGCGGTCACAACTTAGCAGAACTGATACGGGTGCCCTTGAACTAAACGGCCCGACCCAAACGCGCCTGGTCGGGCGAACTCACATGGCGCGACACAACGCGCCTAACCGAACGAATATGCCACAAGGGAGCAAACAAAAACCAGGCCGTCTCAATGTGCACAAGGCACCCGAGCGGTCACAACTTAGCAAAAATGATACGGGCGCCCTCGAACAAAATGGCCCAAAACGAACGCGCCCGGTCGGGCGACCTCACATGGCGCGACACTGCGCACCCGACCGAACGATGCCACAAGGGAGCTGCAAACGGAAAACGAGCCACCTGAACGTGCACACGGTACTCTGGCAGTCACATGAACTTAGAAATACTGATACGGGTGCCCTTGAACGAAATAGCCCGAACCGAACGCGCCCAGTCGGGCGACCTCACACGGTGCGACAGGGCGCGCCTGACTGAACGATTCCACAAGGGAGAAAAATGGAAAATAGGTTGCTCGAACATGCACAAGGCACCCTGGCGGTCACAACCTAACAAAACTGATATGGGTTCCCTCGAATGAAACTACCTGTATCGAACGTGCCCGGTCGGGCGACCTCACACGGCGCGACACCGTACGCCCGAATGAACAATGCCACAAGGGAGAAAACGGAAAACGGGTCGCCCGAATGTCCACAAGGCACCCGGGCGGTCACAACTTAGCAAAACTGATACGGGTTCCCTCGAACGAAATGACCAGACCCTAATGCGCCCAATTGGGCGACCTCACACGGCGCGACACGACGTGCCTGACCGAACAAATATGCAACAAGGGAGAAAACAATAAACGGGTCGTCTGAACGTGCACAAGGCACTCGGGCAGTCAAAACTTAGAAAAACTGATACGGGTGCCCTTGAACAAAACAACCCAACCCAAATGCGCCTGGTTGGGCAACCTCGCACGGCGCGACACAGCGCGCCCGATCGAATGATGCCACAAAGGAGAAAATGGCAAACAGGCTGCTCGAATGTGCACAAGGCACCCAAGCGGTCACAACTTAGAAAAACTGATACGGGTGCCCTCGAACGAAACGGCCCGACCTGAATGCACCTGGTCAGGCGACCTCACACGGCGTGACATGACGCGCCTGACCAAACGAATATGAAACAAGGGAGAAAACAACAAACAGGTCGTCTGAATGTGCACAAGGCACCCGAGTGGTCACAACTTATCAAAATTGATACGAGCACCCTCGAACAAAACGATCCAAACTGAATGTGCCTGGTCGGGCGACCTCACATGGCACGACACCACGCGCCCTACCGAATGATGCCACAAGGGAGCTGCAAATGGAAAACGGGCTGCCTGAATGTGCACACGGCACTCGGGTGGTCACATGAACTTAGCAAAACTGATACGGGCGCCCTCGAACGAAATGGCCAAAACTGAATGCGCCTGGTCGGGCGACCTCACACGGCGCGATACAACGCGCTCGACCGTGTTAACTATGTTTCCCCTTCATTTAAATTTTTGGCCTAACGCTCCTCAGGAACCCTTTGAATCAGCCATCATGGCCATAAACCCTCATATTCTGTCTAACGTTACCCTTTCTGCCCGAAAAATACACTCTTCAAAGGTTAAAAACCCGCATTCAAAAACATATCGGGCCTAGGCCTTTAGCCTTAGCCACTCTTATTTTGTCTTCCATGTGACCCGGGTGCAAAACCATATGCCTGAGGGAAAAGGGCTAATCATTCAAAGTTTCGGGGGCATTCGTGGCTGTCCGATCAAATCCAATCGACGGAGCGGAGCTGGTTTTCCGTGGTGGTCCCCGTGCCTTTGAAACCGGTGGTTTCATTCCGCACCACCTTTGCCGTGACAGTGGTTTTCCACAAAACCCAGCGATTCCATTGAATGTGTGCCGCGTGTCTTTTGTACAGGCCAGAAAACTGCCCATTTCACGCATTAAATTTCGGGCAAAGGTCGGGCAGCGGAATCCATAGCAGCCGTCGGATCTGTCAGCCTTCATCCAACGGTGGTCGTCTTCCCAAGTTGCCTGCGACTTAACTCAGGATAATCGCGCTCCTGGCCCACCACACATTGTCTGTTGATGCTGTTTTAACCGTTGATCTCGTTCATCGATCGTGTGGCTCGTAATTATCTTCATTTTCCCCCGTTTGACTAGGTCTATAGCCACGTCATTCTTCCACCTGTCCTTTGTCCATCTTTGTCATTCACTCCACGTGTCCACAACGTCCTAATTATCCCCGTCGTATATTCTATTTATTCATTTTATTTTAGTGTTTGTATGTTATAAACTTATGTCTATTCATCTTTCGCTATTCCACTGTGTTTCCACCACCACCCTGCGCATTTCCACCATGCTACCATGCCACTTTGTCGCACAATCACCTCTTTTAGCATTTCCGCCTTCATGCATTGTTTCCTTTAACGGGTTTGTGGTTTTGTAGGTTTTCCGCGGTAGAAAAATCATCATGATTCACTGCTTTGTTCACAAAAGTCAAGAGCACCGCCATTAACAGTCTCCGAGGGAGAGATTTAAGATGGGAACTGGAGGTAGTTGCTGTGATGTGACTCTATTTTATGCGAATAGAAAGAAAATCCCTCGAACCCTCCAGAGAAAATCAAAAGGCAGATCTGTGACGGAGAAAACATTAATGGTGCAGCCTGCAAAAATTAGTGATAGATCAAGAAATGCGATGCCCTGCATTAAAGATCTGGGATTTCAATTCAAAGATAGAGGGCCGAGAGTACTATGCATAACTACAAGCTATCTCAAGGTTTTACAGCAGCAGATTTTTTCCTTTCAGTGAAGAGCAGAACATTGTATATTTTATTATTTGTGTCTTGTTCATGAGGAGATTTTCATCCTCAGCATTTATTTCTAGAGGTAGATTGTAAAGTACAATTATTTATATTTAGTCGTTCATAGTGTGGGCGTGAATGTTTTCTGCCATTTTATTCAAATCAGATCATTAAATGTGTATCACCTACCTCCTTTCTCTAGAGATTTCTGCTTCTATAAAAACCAAGAAGAAAGACATTGTAAGGGTTCCAGACTTCTATCAACAAACTGTGCAGTGAGAAGTTCTTGTATACATCTTGTAAAGCTTTTGTGTAAAGGCTCAGAGCCCGTAGGGTCTCAGTGAGGAGGAGTTATATCGGTAATGAGGATTCTGGTCTTTGGTATCCCATAGTATGTAATTTTCTCTTATGTGTTAATATAAATTCTTATTCCATTACATTTACCTTCTTGTATCATGTTCTAGAATGCGAGTGGCTCACTGTTCTTAAGTAAGGATTCATCCTAGTTGGTGCCCATACTTGGATTAGTCAAGCACTTTAAATAGGCCTAGTCATGATATACTGTTCCATGTTCATTTCATCCATATTTTCTGCTATATTAGTTACTTGAGGAGGGTGCTTTTAAAATTCCATTGTCATGTATGGATTCTTAGTTGGATAAGCCCATATGTGGTTTTGTTGTGTATCTGGGTATCAGCCTCATGCTAACTAATATCTTCTTCATGTTTCTTCACTGCATCCACTTTCTGATATTTGATTTCTGTGGCATATTATTTGAACTGGCCCTCTTTGCAGTAAGCTGTCTCTTAACTGTCTGATGCTTTTGTATTGGAGTTTTGCATGCTGTTCCTACATTATTCTTATCTTTGTATCAGCTTTTGAGAGAGTCTGGTCCCATTTCAATTAATTTCCTTGTTTTACAAGAGATAGCAGGAGATATTTTGGATTGACAACCCAAGATATATTATGAGCTCCTTGCTATGATAAGATGTCCTAGGCACTGGTCTATGGCAACTCTAGGCTGTCTCTAGGGGTGACAAAATTTTCTACAACATCTTTCTGGCGCCGTTGCCGGGGATCGAATTCAAGAATATCAGTTTCCCTGGGCCTCGACAAATCATATTCACTCTCTAATCAGGTGATCACAGAGAGTTGAAGAGTTGCGTATCTCTCACCTTGGCGACTCCACTGCTTTTTATTTGATAAATATATTGGTGGTCCTGGCTCCTCGCAAGCCACATTTGAGGTCAGATACTACTAAGTTGAAGACGAATTCTGTGCCTGACCCAGAAAAGATTGTACATAGGAGAAGTTGGAGAGAAATACAGTCGGTTCGTGCTGAAAACCTTGAACATTCTGTAGAAGACTTCCCATCCTCCTCTTCTCAAGAAATCCCAGTAGAAAATCCCGACTTCACTGAGGAAAATCTCGAATATTACTCAGATAGCCCACCCAGGGGAAGTGCTAGAGCTAAAGTGAACTTTCATCCTACCCCTGAGGCTGAGGAAGTTAAAGAAGTTACAGAAGTAGCCCCTGTTAATCGTGAATTGTTTCCATATACACCCCAAGCTTCTGTACAGTATATTCCTGTTGTTATTCATACTCCTCTTCCTTCATTTGTACATCAAATTACTGCACAACCCCCACCTCCTCCAATGGCTAATGTCCCTGCCTTCCTGTTGAATAAATATGCTCCACTGGCCTTACCTCAAGTGCTAAATGATATGCCACAGGATTGTTTAAAGATTTTGCCCAGATTTAATGGTGAAAATGAAATTGATGCTTAGAAACATCTTGAGACTTTCTGCTCTTTTGCAGAAAACTTAAATGTAGAACATCTGGATGTGGTCTTGAGATTTTTTGTTCAGTCTCTTGATGGTGAAGCTAGAAAATGGTTCAAGACATTGGGAAACCGTTCAGTAACCACTTGGGATGACATGGAGAATACTTTTCTCAGGAAATGGGGAGAAAAGAAATACCATGGACAGTGTCTTACTGAATTCAATACTCTTAAGAAGAAACATAATGAAGGAGTGTCTGAGTTTATTAAAAGATTTAATAAGTTATATCTAAATCTCCCTGCTGATATGAAGCCACATCAGAATGCTGCCAAAGTTGTTTTCATTGCAGCTTTTGACTCAGATTTCGGTTTCTCCCTCAGGGAGAGAAAGCCTTCCACCCTAGATGATGCTCATTCAGACGCTCTTGAATTGGAAGCTAACTTTCCTTCCTCTGGAAAATTAAAAGGGAAGGCTGAATAGGATGTTAGAAGGAAGGGAAAAGAAGAATTATCCAGTTCCAACCAGGATAAGGATTCAGATAAAATGGAGGAAATAAGAAAAATGATAAAGAAGATGGTCAAGCTTGAATTAGAGGCAAAGAACCCAGCTCCCAAGAATTTTTATAACACTCCAAATAGAGGATACAATCCCCAGTATAAGAGACCACCATTGCAAATATTGCCAAGGGAAGCAAAGGAGCAGCAAGATTAGGTACCACATCCCTTGTACCTGGAAGGTCCAGCAGATGACTCCGCTGAAGATGCTGCTTATGAACTAGAAGATTCGAATCTTCATTTCTCAAACGATGATGAAATGGAATGCCCATTGCAAGAAGAAGAAGAAGAAGCAGAGATTGATCATTATTGTAAACAATTTGCTGATTTCATGCAAGCGCACTTTAATAGAAAATATGATCTCAGATCTTCAAGGAAGAGGACCCAAACTCAAGATCAAGAAGAGGAGCCACCTCAGAAAGAGGTACTTGCTCAGAAGGGATCAACAACAAAGAGAAACACAGAAAAAGGTAAGAGTCCTCTAGATACTCCCTTGCAGCCTAATGACCAGATTCCTTCTTCTTCAAAAGTAGTCAGTTGTCCTAATGATGAATCTGTGTCAAAAGAAATTAAATTTTCAGCTGAAAATAGAGAGTCAAAAGAAGTTGTGATAGAAAAGCCCCCTCCCGCTTTTAGTTTTCAAAAAGAACTTGAGAAAATTAAAATTCTAGTCCCCTTGACCGAGCTGCTAAAACAACCTGCATATCAGTCTCAAGTTACTTCTTTTATGCTCCCTCCTGAAATATCAATTGTGCCTGATAGTTTAAACCTTCAAGAAGAAAGACCCATGGTAGTCTTTGGCCCACATGTTGAGGGAGTAGATCCTTCTACTCCTCCTTTTTATGTGTCTCTAGTTATTCATGACCTGCTGTTACACAACTGCATGCTAGATTCCGGGGCTTCCCATAATCTTATGCCTCTATCTGTCATGGAACAACTAGGACTGTAAATCACACATCCATATAAAGACCTTTAATCGTTTGATTCCAAAAGAGTCAAATGCTTGGGGATGATTAAATATTTAGTGAGTCAATTTGGCCCAAATTACAGCAAAGAGTGTGGTCATGGACATTGTGGTGGCTGATATCCCAACCCGCTTTGGCATGTTGCTGTCAAGGTCTTGGGGTACAAAAATTGGTGGGTCAATTAAGCTGGATTTAACATATGCTACCATCCCAGTTTTTGGTGGACAGGAGAGGAGGTTATACAGAGAGACTAAATTTTTCAAGGTAGTTACTAAGGCTGATAACTCTGAGAATTCAACAGTCTATAGTAAAGAAGGAGATTTTTCATGCTTTATGCTAGAAGAAGATCAAAATTATGTGCATGAATCCTCCTTAAAAATTAAGGATGAGCAGCCTTCAGAAAATCATGAAGCTGGAATATGGACTTTACATTTTGATGGGGCAAATTCAAGAGAAGGCAATGGAGCTGGGGTGTTATTAATCTCTCCTACAGGAAAATGGGTCCCACTATCCTTTAAATTGGAATATGAGGCTACCAATAATGTAGCTGAATATGAAGCACTTTTATTGGGATTTCAAACAGCCAGAAACATGGGCATACAAAGTTTAAAAGTCATGGGAGACTCTGAGATGGTGGTAAGGCAGGTTAGAAATCAATGTCAAACTAAGCATCCACGGCTGAGAGCCTACAGAAATGAAGTTTGGGACATGGTGGAGAATTTCTTCTCAGCATTTAACATACAGTTCATGCCTCGGGAGCACAATAGAATAACAGATTCTCTTACTGTGGCTGCAAGTACATTTTGTCCTCCACAGAATCCTCTTTTGAGGTATGAAATTTAAGTACGATACAGACCATCAATCCCAGATAATATTAAACATTGGCAGGTTTTTGAAGACGATGAACAGATGAAGAGATTCCTGGAGACAGTGGGTGAATTTTCTAATATGGAAATCGATGACTATGAGGAAGAAGAGGCTGAAAGTATTGCAGAGAACAAATGGAAAAATGAAATGGAAGGAAGTAAAGTGTTGCAGCTAAAAGGAAATATTATCCCTAGAGGGCTGGTGCCTCTAGAAAGATTATTTAACAAAGATGATATTCCATTGCATCCAAACAAAGTGGTAGAAGAAAATCAAATAGAAGACTTGAATTTGGGCATTGATGCTGAGCCCAAAATCGTAAAATTATCCAAAAAGGTTTCAGAGGAATATAAAAGGAAATATTTGAAGCTATTTCAGTCATATAAGGATGTGTTTGCATGGTCCTATCAGGACCTAAAAATTTTTGATGTTAATATAATGCAGCATAAAATACCTCTGAAGGAAGATGAAAAACCATACAAGCAGAAGCTCAGATAGATAAATCCTCTGCTGCTTCCCTCTATTGAAAAAGAAATCAAGAAGCTACTGAAGGCCAAAATAATTGTGCCATTGAGATATTCAGAATGGGTAGCAAACCTTGTTCCTGTTCGAAAGAAAAATGGAGAAATAAGGTTGTGTGTAGATTTTAGAAACCTAAATAGAGCATCTTTAAAAGATAATTATCCATTGCCTAAGATGGACCACATTCTGCAGAAAGTGGTTGGAGCCTCCAAAATGTCAATGATGGATGGGTTTTTTGGTTATAATCAGGTAGCTGTTTTCCCAGAGGATCAGAAGAAAACTGCATTTACAACACCATGGGGTACATTTATGTATGCCCAGATGCCATTTGGGCTAATTAATGCAGGAGCTACTTTTCAGAGGGCAATGGACATAGCTTTTGTTGGAGAGAAGGACAAGTTTCTGGTGGTATATCTAGATGATATCACAGTATTTTCAAAGGATGATACTGAACACATTCAACACTTGCAGAAAACCTTTGAAAAATGTAGAAGGTATGGTCTTTCCCTCAATCCTCAAAAATATTTATTTGCATTAGATGAGGGAAAACTCTTAGGGCACATTGTAACTAAAGATGGTGTGAAAATAGACCCTAAGAGAGTTGAAGTTATAAACAGTATTCCTTTACCCAGGAATAAGAAAGAAGTGCAGGTGTTCCTAGGATGAATTAATTTTATGAGGATATTTATTCTTAACTATGCTGAGATAGTTAGGCATATAAATGATACGTTTAAAAAGAACAATGAGGTAAAATGGTCCCAGAAATCTAGAGATGCATTCACCAGAATAAAACAGGCATTTGCTGAAGCTCCTGTGCTAGCTGGGCCAGATTTACAAAGCCATTTATAATATTCTCATTTTCTTCACCTCATACTGTAGCTGGAGTCTTGTTGCAGAAAAATGAAGATGGATATGAGCAGCCTATAGCCTTTTTCAGTCAGGCATTGCATGATGCAGAATTGAAATACAACATATTGGAGAAGCAGGCATATGCCCTGGTAAAGTCTCTTAAAGCTTTTAGAATGTATATTTTGCAATCTCACATCACTGCATATGTCCCTACAGCAGCTGTCAAAGACATTCTTGTTCAGGGGGATAGTGAAGGTAAAAGAGGAAGATGGATTGAAAAAATTCAAGAGTATGATTTGGACATAAGGCCCACTAAGTTGGTTAAAGGACAAGGGCTAGCCAAAATTCTGTCTGAATCAAATCATTAGGCTCTAGGCATAAATTTATCCATGATAGCAAATGAAGAATCTGAGAAAGGAGAAGAACATCAAGGACTAGAGATGGCCTCTCAAAAGATACACATAAAATATCTCACTAGTCCTTGGTACAAAGAAATAGTTGAGTATCTTTTAACACTCAACTGTCCTCCAAGTTGTGATAAGATAAAATACAGAGCTGTAAGAATGAAATCACAGAAGTATATAGTTGCCAATGGTCAGTTATATTGGAGAGATCCTTCAGGCATACTATTTTTGTGCCTCACAGAGGACGAAGTATAAAATATGATGGTGGAGTTTCATGAGGGAATTTGTGGAGGTCATTATAGTTGGAGAGATACAACCCATAAAATACTGAGGGCTGGTTTTTATTGGCCTAAATTATTTGGAGATGTCTTTAATTGGGTTAGAGCATGTAATAAGTGTCAAAAATTTGCTGAGAGACAAAAGCTGCCTGCTTTGCCCCTACTTCCAGTTCATATAGATGAACCATTTCAGCAATGGGGATTAGATTTTATTGGAGAAATACATCCCCCTTCAAGTGGCCAACATAAATGGATATTGATTGCAACAGATTACTTTAAAAAATGGGTAGAAGCCATACCTGCAAGGAATGCTACAGATGCTGTAATCATCAAATTCATGGAAGAGAACATCATATTCAGGTTTGGCTGTCTAGCTAGAATTGTAACTGATAATGCACAGGCCTTCAAGTCCAATAAATTTGTAAATTTCTGCCAGCAGTATAATATTGCATTAAATCACTCCACAACTTACTATCCGCAGGGGAATGGCTTGGCAGAATCTTCCAACAAAACTATGGTGAGGGCCTTGAAGAAGACAATTAATGAGAATCAAAAGAATTGGGATTCCCAATTGAAATTTGCTCTGTGGGCGAACATAATAACTAGCAAGAGAGCAACAGGGAAATCTCCTTATGAACTAGTATATGGACGAGAAGCTGTGTTTCCGATGTAGCTGGCATTACCAGTGGCACACTTTATGCAGGAAAATCAGGAAGAACCAGATGACATGGTCAGAAGAATTAACCAACTGGTAGAATTAGAGGAAACACAGAACCAAGTGAATAAGAGATTAACAAAATATCAGGAGAAAATGAAAAATGTATTTGATCAGCATGCAAAAGACAGGAAATTTCAAATTGGTGATCTGGTTCTCAGATGGGATATCCGGAGGGCTGAAAAGGGCAAACATGCTAAATTTGATCCACTTTGGTTTGGCCCATTTAAGATTATGGAGCTAAAAGGTAATAATACATTTATTTTAGAAAATTTGTAGGGTGACTTGTTAGATGCCCCTGTGAACGACCAATTCCTAAAGCCCTATTTTCAATTCTGATTCAGGCAGAGTATGCCTGTTGTATTATATTGTATATAGACTTTGTTTCAGTTTTTATTTTAATAAGGGATGTGTGCTAATGAGTTTTGAAGAAAAAGCAAAAGGGCTGAAGAGCGGAATCTACATACAAGATGATCAGTGGTCTACAGGTTCTCGACGTGTCCAAGAATGAACACGCCGTCCCCAGCTGGAGCCGATGTTATCTATGTTTCCCCTTCATTTAAATTTTTGGCCTAACGCTCCTCATGAACCCTTTGAATCAGCCATCGTGGCCATAAACCCTCATATTCTGTCTACCGTTACCCTTTCCGCTCGAAAAATACACTCTTCAAAGGTTAAAAACCCGCATTCAAAAACATATCGGGCCTAGCCCTTTAGCCTTAGCCACTCTTATTTTGTCTTCCATGTGACCCGGGCACAAAACCATATGCCTAAGGGAAAAGGGCTAATCATTCAAAGTTTCGGGGGCATTCGTGGCCGTCCGATCAAATCCAATCGACGGAGCGGAGCTGGTTTTCCGTGGTGGTCCCCGCGCCTTTGAAACCGGTGGTTTCATTCTGCACCACCTTTTCCGTGACAGTGGTTATCCGAAAAAACCAGCGATTCCATTGAATGTGCGCCGCATGTCTTTTGTACGGGCCCGAAAACCGCCCATTTTGTGCATTAAATTTTGGGCAAAGTTCGGGTAGCGGAATCCATAGCAGCCGTCGGATCTGTCAGCCTTCATCCAATGGTGGTCGTCTTCCCAAGTTGCCCGCGACTTAACTCAGGCTAATCGCGCTCCTGGCCCACCACGCATTGTCCTTTGATGCTGTTTTAACCGTTGATCTCGTTCATCGATCATGTGGCTCATAATTATCTTCATTTTCCCCCGTTTGACTAGGTCTATAGCCATGTCATTATTCCACCTGTCCTTCGTCCATCTTTGTCATTCACTCCACGTGTCCAAAACGTCCTACTTATCCTCGTCGTATATTCTATTTATTCATTTTATTTTAGCGTTTGTATGTTATAAACTTCTATCTATTCATCTTTCGCTATCCCACTGTGTTTCCACCACCACCCTGCGCATTTTCGCCATGCTACCATGCCACTTTGTCGCACAATCACCTCTTTTAGCATTGCTGCCTTCATGCATTATTTCCTTTAACGGGTTTGTGGTTTTGCAGGTTTGCCGCGGTAGAAAAATCATCACGATTCACTGCTTTGTTCACAAAAGTCAAGAGCACCGCCATTAACAGTCTCTGAGGGAGAAATTTAAGATGGGAACTGGAGGTAGTTGCTGTGATGTGACTCTATTTGATGCGAATAGAAAGAAAATCACTCAAACCCTCCAGAGAAAATCAAAAGGCAGATCTGTGACGGAGAAAACATTAATGGTGCAGCTTGCAAAAATCAGTGATAGATCGAGAAATGCGATGCCCTGCATTAAAGATCTGGGATTTCAATTCAAAGATAGAGGGCCGAGAGTACTATGCACAACTACAAGCTATCTCAAGGTTTTACAGCAGCAGATTTTTTCCCTTTCAGTAAAGAGCAGAACATTGTATATTTTATTATTTGTGTCTTGTTCATGAGGAGATTTTCATCCTCAGCATTTATTTCTAGAGGTAGATTGTAAAGTACAGTTATTTATATTTAGTCGTTCATAGTGTGGGCGCGAATGTTTTCCGCCATTTTATTCAAATCAGATCATTAAATGTGTATCACCTACCTCCTTTCTCTAGAGATTTCTGCTTCTCCTATAAAAACCAAGAAGAAAGACAT